>CAUYSK010025627.1:0-25081 GCA_963575035.1 Avahi laniger | reverse complement strand
GACTTCCAAGCCTCCAGTGAAAAACCACTCTCCCTTCCCTCTGATTCCAGATAAGAATTCCGTTTCCAGAGTGTTCATGAAAGGCCTGATTCAGGGCGTCGTGTATGGAGCCATCGCAGTCGCACTGTTGCTCTTCTTCCTTGTCCTCCTTGTGTGAGTATCGAAGTTCAAACCCATCTGTAAGCCTTTCCCAACGCCTGCTACGTTTATCAATGTTATTTCCTTCCTCGTACTTTCTTCCAGTTTGTTCTGCTTTGTCTACCTTTTGCAAATGGACTCTTAAATCGTTAACTCTCAGCCATTCTTCTTTTCCAATATTTGTGTTTAAGGCTATAAACTTCCCTCTAAGCACAACTTTAGCTGCATCTCACAGATTTTAATATAAGTCATTTTATTATCATTTGGTAAAATACTATTTCTAATTTTCATTGTGATTTTTGACCTATGAGGTTTTCTAAAAGACAGATCCATATTTTCCAATAGTCCTCTTTTTCTTATTTCTAGCTTAAATCCAAGAAGGTCAGAAAATACACTATGCATGATTTCAATTCTTTATATTCTTTGTGGCATATTTTTTGCTTAGTTTTTATAAATATTTCATGTGGGCTTGAAAAGAATGTGTATTCTACACTTGTTGAATGAAGTATATATGTGTGTATGTGTATATACATACAGACATACATATTCTTTAAACTGAATTTGTCAATCATGCTGTTTAACTCTATTTACACTGATTTATTTGCCTGCTTGCTCTAATGATAAGAGAGATGTGTTTTAAAATATCCCACAGTGATTGTGGATTTGTCTATTTCTTCTTGAAATTATGTCAGTTTTTGCTTTATGTCTCAAAGGCATGTCATTAGCTTCAAGTCTGTTTAAAAATGTGTATATCTTCCTGATATCAGACACTGTTTTTCTTCTTCATCCTTGCTTTAAAGTTCATTTTGTCAGATATAGTACAGCTCCATCAGCTTTTTTTTCCCCACATTTGCTTTCAATCTGAGACCTCGAGGTTTAGATATATGTTTCATAAACAGGATATAATTTGACTTTTTTCAGTATGGTAACCTTTTCATTGGATTTAAGTGAAGTTACTTAATATAATTACTATTGCACCTGGATTTGAATATGCCATCCTAGTTTGTTTCTTATGTTTCTTCTTTCTCTTTTCTTGCCTTCTTTTGGATTGATTGGGTATTTTTATAATCCATTTTTCCTTTCTATTAGTTAAAAATTAGGTGATTAAGTATTTTTTTTATAAGTTTTGACTGATTACCCAGAAATTACAACAGGTGTACTTTGGTTATCTAAGTCCAAATTAATTAAAACCCTTATCCTCCTCCCAGATAATAGATCTTGGATCATTTTCCCTCCTTCCAACTCCCATTCTGCTGTCAGGACATGCTCTACGGCATTTTATCAATTCTAGTGTGCATGTTATTTCACATTCTTTCGTCTCTGAAACTGAGATATGTCTTACACTCGATGGTCACTTGCAGTTGCTGTTGGTCCCAAGTGGCCGTCCTGATACAGTCGTCTTTGCCTGCACGTGAATGAACCCAGTCGTTGCTGCTCATATTACAGGTCGAGCATCCCAAACCTGAAAACATGACATCCAAAATGTTTCAAAATCCAAACATCTTTGAGTGCTGACATGACACTCAAAGAAAATGCCCATTGGAGCATTTTGGATTTTGAATTTTGGGATTTGGGATGCTCAGCTGGTAAGTATAATGCAAATATTCCAAAATCCAAAACACTTCTGGTCCCAAGCATTTCAGATAAGGAATACTCAATCTGTCTCACTTTAATTGAGTTATGTGGTTATTGATATATGTTTAATTTAATACCTTTTCAAACATTTTCAAAAGGATTACATTATTAGGTGGTACTGAAACAAAAAGTTATTGCGTGTGCAGGGGGGCACAGGGCTAAAAGAGTAGGCTGCATTTCATTTTCGTGACACCCATATTATTTGTTTGAGGAATGACCAAAATTCCATATTTTTGTGTGTAAGCAACACCCTGGTGTTTTATAGAATCTAAGAAAAAGAGATACCCACATGTGGATGAAGCCACGTTACTCTTTGTTACTAAGACAAAAGCAAAAGAGTGATCTATGTCATCACCCGTCGATGCAGAAAAAGTCAGGAGAAATTGCCAAGTCCTTCAGAACAGATCAAAGAAATTTCAAATCAACGAGATGGTCTGAGGCATATGCTGGTCAGAGCCACACCAAAATGTTTGTCATGGTTTGGATTGGCAGCATTTTTGCTCTTAGTGATAAAAATTGTATATCTTACCATTAGTGGCATTTTATCATCAGTGAAATATCAAGTCTATATTTTTGAGTTCCAAAAGACATTATTATTATTATTTTATAGATTCACTGCTCATTTTGATTTACATACATATTTACCATATTCTCTACTCTTTATTCCTTGCATCTTAGATCTTCCATCAGAATCATTTTTTTCTGACATATATCTTAGAAGGTCCTCTAGAGATGGTTTTCTGGTAGCAAAGACTCTTGGTTGCTTCTCTCCCTGTCTCGCTCTCTCTGCCTTCATGGCTGAAAGATGTCTTCACCAAGTCTGGAATGCTGCATTGGCAATCACTTTCTTTCAGCATCTCGAGCTCTTCCACGTTCCACTTTATCTTGCTTCTATCGTCACGGAAGAGAAGTCAGCTGTGACTCTGATCTGCCGCTTCTTTGGAAATACTCTGTCTGTTCCTGTCTCTGCCTGTGAGATCTCTGCGTCTCTGGCATTTCTGGGTCCTGCCTCACAGTTTCAGTCTTCATGACACCACCTTGCCTGTGAGTTTCTGACAGGCGCGCTTCTCGTCTGCATCTTTGCTGACCCGCGGCCCCTGCCGGTGCCCTTCCTCCTCTGCACTCCGTCTTCCGTCCCTGTCCGCGATCACCTGGCTGACGCTCGCACGTCACTTGGGAGGCAGCCCACAGCCCTTCCACCCCGTGCTCCAGGACACCTCCCTGGCCTCTCCCCTGCGCGGGGCGCCTTTCCAGGCATCCCACAGGCCTCCTGGGCTTTTGGGTGTTGGTATTGGCACTAACAGTTTGCCTCTGATGTGACTAAGTGTAGCTGTCTTTCTTTATTAGTTATTAATCGTGTTTATTTGGCCTCTTCAGTCTGTGCTTTGGTGTCTTTTATCACTTCCGGCAAAATTCTCAACCACTGTTTGTTCTTGTGTTGCCCCTGCCTTGTCCTTTCATCACGGGGCTGCCATTTAATGTCTGTCAGACTTTTCTCTCTCTCTTTTCCCCTCTTACCCTGTGTCCTGTATTTTCCGGAAAGATAGTCGGGCACATAAGTGCTAGGCTGAAGGTCTGTACAGGGGACACTAAGGGACCCCCATGCTCTAGTGTCTCCATCCTGGGGCCGGGGACAGGGCGTCAGCACTGCCCAGAGTCCCAGCCTGTCCCTGCCGGAGGCGGCCCTCTGCGACACCACGCTCTGTCGGCATTCCGAGCGCTCTCCTCTTTCCCCCAGATCGCTCGTCTCCCTCCCCCTCACTTTCAGCAATAATGTTTACCTACACAGGACGACACAGTCACAGGAAAAAGTGACTCCCCAACGCCTGCGAAGTTATTCACTCTGACAGTGATGATATGTTCCTTGCCTTTTTCAAGAAAGAGGCATTTCTCCTCCTGTCCAGGGTCGGCTCCACCTCCAGGGGAACCCATCTCCTCCACCTCCTTCGGAGCTGCACTCCGTTAATCACCCCTCATGTCCCCTAAATTTTCAATCATTCTTCTTTGCTGGCTCCTTCTCTGAAGGATGTAAACATGCACAAATCTCTCCTGCCTCAGCCCCGTCACTCTGACACTCCCACCTGCTCTGCAGCACCAGGCCACTGAAACTACGCTGCCTAAAGCAACTAGCTATCCTTATTCTCAAAGCCCCATGGCAGACTTTCTCTCTTCTTCTTGTCCACCTTAGGTGGCCCTTCGGACTGGGGAGGGTGAGGTGAGGACCTCCCACCCAGTGGCTTATTTTCGCAGGCCATCAGTGAACGAGCAGGGGCGAGGGGTGGGGGGTTGAGGAGGGTGCTGAGCTGTTAGGGTGGCCGGCACAGCCGTTGAGGAGAATGAGCTCTGTACCGGGGAAGGGAGAACAGCTGTGAGCAGCAGTGAAGGCCCGATGGTGATGGAGATTATTAATTGTTAATGGCACCAAGCATCATTGCTATGTCTCCTCCCAGCGGTGGTCACTGGAAGATGTCTTAGTCCATTCGGGCTGCTATAACAAAATAACACAGACTGGGTGGCTTATAACAAAAGAAATCTACTTCTTGTAGTTCTGGAAGCTGGGAAGTCCAAAGTCAAGGCACTGGCAGATTCAGTGTCTGGTGAGGGCCCCCTTCCTTGTTCATAGGTAGTGTCTTGCCGCTATGTTCTCACGGGGCAGACGGGGCAAGTGAGCTCTCCGGGGTCTGTTTCAAGAGGGCACCAATCCCATTCATAAGGGCTTCATGCTCACGGCCTGATCACCTCCCCAAAGTTCCACCTCCAAATACCAAAACATTAGGGATTATGTTTCGACACACGAATTTTGGAGGAACAGAAGCATTCAGACTACAGTAGAAGAGAGAGTAGATGGTAGCATTGGTCTAGGTTTGGGTCTTCGCAGCAGGGTGCCACGGAAGGGTGATAGGGCGATGAGGTGGGAGGTGGGGGGGCAAGGAGCTGGAGAGGGAGAGCACTTGGAGCGGGTGGACACTGGCACCCAGTGGGGCAGGGAAGGAGGAAGAGAAACCGAGAGGGTCTTCACAGACACTAGAGAACGCAGTGTCTTGGAACTGAAGTTCCTTCCACCTGTGAGACCAAAGAATGGGAACAGCTGGAAGGAGAGCAAGAGAAAGCTGATGGCCCGGAAAGCTGGGCAGAGCACAAGGTACCGGAATTCCCATTTGCATAGGTGGAAAGGTTTGGGGAGCTAATGAACCCTTGGTAGTTAAGGGAGACAGTTGCATTAGTCAGGACTCTTCCAGTTGCGAGTGACGAGAGCTGAACTCAGCAGCTCGGGGGAGAAGTTTTGGTCCTCTGTTCCCATCTTCTGTTTGAGCTGCTGTAACAAAATACCACAGACAGGGTAGCTTAGACAACGTAAATGTATTTTCTCACCACCCTGAAGGCTGGAAGTCCACGAGCAGGGTGTCGGTGGTGGCAGGTTCTCCCGACACCTCTCCTCGGCGTGCGGGTGGCCACTCTTGCAGCCTCTCCACGTGTCAGACCTGCACACACATCTGGCTCTCTCCGTTTTCAAAGGTTCTATGGTCTGAACGTTTTTGCCACAAATTCATACGCCGCACTCCTCATCCCCAAGGTTGAGAGACGCTTTGTTTACCTTTGGGAGGTGAATAGGTCGTGAGGGTGAGAGCCGCAGGGTGGAGCCCCCGTGAGTTGGATTAGTGCCCTCATGAAAGAGGCCCAGAGATCTCTCTTCTCTTTCCCACCATGTGAGGGCACAGCAAGAAGGCGCCATCTGAGAACCGGGAAGCAGGTCCTCACCAGACACCAAACACGCTGGCGCCTTGTGGAACTTTCCAGCCTCTAGAACTGTGAGAAATAAATTTCAGTTGTTTATAAGCCACTCGGTCTACGGCACTTCGTTACAGCAGCCGGAACAACTAAGGCGTAAGAACACTAGCCATGTTGGATCAGGGCCCCATCCCAACGGCCTCCATTCAACTTACGGCCCCATTTCCAAATGCGGGCACATAGATTAGCGCCCCCCCCACATGACCTCCTTTGACCTTAATTCCCTCCGTGAAGGCCCAGCCTCCAAATACAGTTACATTCTGAAGTACTGGGGACCGGATCTTCAAACGAATTTGGAGGGACAGGGTGGATCTATACTCAGGTTTGACTGGATCCAGGTATACAAATGGTGCCACCAAGAGTCTGTCTGTCCTCACCAGGCTCTGCTTCCTTCTGGCTGAGTTGGCCGCTGGCAGCTCCCTCCACCTAGTGGGTGGAGGCATAAACCCCTGCTATCTTCCCCGGAGATGATGGAGCAAAGATGACAATGTCCCTGGAGAGGGCTGAGTGTGCCCTAAGCCCTCACATGCCCTTGTTCACGCAAGCTGCCCTGTGAAATCAGTCCCATTACCACACCCATTCCACAGAGGAGGAAACTGAGGCCCAGAGAGGTTAAGAAGCCTTCCCGGGTTCTCACCCCTACCTTCTGAGACAGGCGCTACCCACGCCCTTGCCCACGATGAGCTCAAGTTCAGAAGGGGGAGGGTCCTTCCCAGGGTCTCATAGCCGAAGGGGCAAAGCCAGATCCCACGGCCCCTGGCCTCTCCTGCCTGCCCCAGGGATCCAGGCCCATCAGGGTCGCTGCTCCCCATTCCAAGACAGGGAGGCCGGAGTGCAGACTGGGGACGGGATCTGTCTGGGCTATGCAGCCGCCCAGGCTCTGCTGCCTCAGGGAGCAGGTCCAGCTCCCCCAGCCTCACCCCCACCGCCTCTCTCAGCCTCTCTCAGTTCCATTCACAGATCATAACCTTCCGCCGCCCTGCACCCAGCTGGGTCTGGAGCCTGTCTCTGCCTCTCCCAGGGAAGGACACCCCACCACGGTCACTGCAGGCGGCGGGGCCTTGGGAGCGTGGACCTCTGCAGTTGGCCGCCTGCAGGGCAGAGCTGGCGAAAGGGGCGGCCTTGCTGAAACGACAGCGAAGTACCTGACCCCGTGATTGCCTAATAACGGCCGAAGATCAGCTCGCTCGCTCTCTCTCTCTCTCTCTCTCTCTCTCTCTCTCTCTCTCTCTCTCTCTGCAGGGTTCCGTTTTCACAGCAGGGCCAAGCACCAGGCCTCGGTTTCCTGCCCAGAACCGTATCCCAGGGGCAAAACCTCGGCCTCGCTGAGGACATCTCAGAGATAACCGGGTCTCCGGGAGCGGAGGCAGCGAGGAAGACGACCACTGCTCATCGCAGCTGCGTCCCGCTGGTTACCGCCCGCCGCTCGGCTCCGCTGACGACTGTCGCTACTTCTTCTCCTTTCTCTTCCTGCCCCTTAAAATCAGCGAGCCACTCGGCCTCGGGGCTGGCACCCCCTTCTCTTTCTTTGGGATGCCAGCGCGTCTCCCTGCCCGCCCTCTCTTTCCTCTCTCTCTTTCTAAAAGGACAAAAGAAATTTTTTACTTTTACATCTTAATCTCTGCGTGAGGAACTTTCCTCCACCCACGCAGTGAGCGCCTGCTAGGCTGTCCATCCTAACAGCTGTGCCACCTGTGTTTGGATCCCAGCTCTGGCCCTGAGTGTGGCCAGTCTGGTGTCCCCAAACCCCGGTTCATCCGCAAAGTTGCAGCACAATAGAGCCTGCGTCACCGGGAGGTGCAGAGGGGCTAGTGGCCGTTGGTGCCCAGCACGGAGCCGAGGGCACCTAACGGCGCTTTGTCCGTGCCGGGCCGTGTCCTAGCACCGTACACGGGTCCTCCCAGGCACATCCGTGACGGCTCCACCAGAGACACGGAAGGCGTGGCAGACCCACGTTGAGAGATTTACTGCGAGGCAGCGGCTGGTGCCATGGCGAGGGCTGGCTAGGCAGGGGCCACGAACTGGGTGTTTGTGTCCTCCCGGAATTCATGTGTCGGAACTTAACCCCGCCACCCCCCCGCGGTGGTATTCGGAGGGGGGGCCTTTGGGGGCAGATTAGGTCCCGAGGGTGGAACCTTCAGCTGAATCTGCCAGGGCCTTGATCTTGGACTTCCCAGCCTCCAGAACCGTGAGAAATAAACTCCTGTTATTTGTGAGCCGCCCAGGCTATGGTGTTTTGTCACAGGCATCCACACGGACCGGGACAGCAGGCAGACGAGAGGGGCAGGCTGGAAATTCCCAGGCAGCCGCTACAGCAAGTTCCTTTTCTCCTGGGAAACCTTCGTTCTGCTCCGACAGACTTTCAGCCGATTCAATCAGACCCACCCACGTTATGGAGGATAATCTCCTTCACTTAACGTCTGCTGATTAGAACAACAACCACCACCAAAAGGTAACTGTGAGGTGACGGATATGTTAATTTTCTTGGCTGCAGTGATCATTTCACCATGTACGTGTGTAGCAAAACATCACGTTGCACGCCTTGAATATACACAACGAAGTCAACGGATTAGAGATGTCGTCACATCTACAAATACCTTCGAGGCAACACGTTTCTCAGTGTTTGACTGAGCCGTTGGGGACTCTCGCTGAGCCACAGTGACGCATAAAACAGACCATCAGCCACCTGGTCCCCGCCACAGCCCTGTGAGGTGGATGCCGTGATTATCCTCATTTGGGAGAAAAGAACAAGGCGACTCAGAGGGTTAAGGGGCCTGCCTGATTGCACACAGGCAGAGACCCCTGAGCCAGCGCCGGGAGCCTCCTCTGCCCCCACCCCTGCGTCCCATCCAGCCTCGACAGGTGATCATCTTCGCTGCTGTTACTAGCACCCAGCGTGGCACGAGAAAAAGGAAGCACATCCCAGCGTGGGTAACCGTACCTGACCTCGCCCTAGGAAGCAGACGGCTGGGGAGGGAAGTCCTTGAAGAAGGGGTAGGGACTCAGTTATGCTTTCAAAAATGTACTGAGTGTGTGCTGTGGTCCAGGCCCTGAGGACACGGCACTGAGGAAAATGTTCCTGCCGG
The DNA here is from genome assembly GCA_963575035.1 of Avahi laniger. Lineage (NCBI taxonomy): Eukaryota > Metazoa > Chordata > Mammalia > Primates > Indriidae > Avahi > Avahi laniger. The sequence continues at coordinate 16,433 of CAUYSK010025627.1, read as the reverse complement.
ACTCTGTGAGTCCTGGAGGAACAAGGGGAGAGACGGTGTGGCCGAGGCCCTAGTGAGACCTGGGGTCAGGGAGGGGCACTGCCTGAGAGATGTTGAGGCTGCCAAGGTGGGCAACAGGCAGGGAGGAGAGGATTCTCCAGCCACCCCCCAGCGTTCTGCCTGTGCCTGCCTTTGGCCAGAGCCACCCTGAAGCTGAAAATCCAGGAGCTGGCTAACGTGGTCAGCGGCGGTCAGCCTCCTGGGCGTGGAGGATGGCGGAGGGATGCTGTGGTGCACTGAATACCGGCCCCCAAAGATCTCCGGCACCCGCGGATGTTACCTTACAGGGAAACAGGGTCTTTGCAGATGGGGCGGAGCTAAGCGTCTTGCGATGAGGAGATTGTCCTGGATGACCTGGCCCGGCCCTGAACGCAATCACGTGTCCTTAGGAGAGCAAGTCAGAGAAGGGTTGACCACAGACAGAAGAGGAGAGGAGGAGAAGGCCCTGTGAAGACACAGGCAGAGTCTGGAGTGATCAGCCACAAGCCCAGGAGAGCCAGCCCGGATAGCCGGTGAGCGCTGGGTTTCAGAAAGCAGAGCATCCTGCGTCACAGCTGTGGATTGGATCTGGTCCCAAGCCACCGATCGCTGTGGGAGCCCCCAAGAAGGAGCCAGACACCTGCCACCAGGGGAAGGGACCAGGTTAGGGGAACCCCTGAAGGAGGCCTCTGCTTGGTGTGGCCGCGGGCAGGGACTGAGCCTGCTAAGTCTGTGCCTGAGTCTCCTAACCTGGACGGTGAGGATGATAATATTTCTCATTTCAGAGCTAGGAGTCCAGCCCCGGCCTCCTCCTGCGCCAGGGCCCAGGAGGACTCTTGGCATGGTGGTAAGAGAATTCAATGAGTTATTAACACAGGACAGTGGCTTAGAGCGTAGTAAACACTCAACAAAGGGCAGCACTCCTGAAAGACGGCGCTGCATAGTGGTTAAGAGCACGGACCCTGGAGGGCTGGGAGGGTCCTTTGGATGGAAGGCAGTCAGTTTGGACAGGTTATCTATTTCCTTGCGTCAAGGTTTAAAATATACACAACGAAGGTCACATGTGTTAAGTATTACAGCTTAATGGAAATAGATCTAAGTGTAAACAAAAATGTATATTTATAGAGAACATACATAGAACATAGAGACATAACTACTGCAAATAATGGGAATCTGTTCTAGAATGTTCTATAATGCTGCATAATCCTTGAATTAGTGAACACTGAACCATTGCTCCCAGTGGTAATATATAAATATCTCACATAGATTATAAACTTAAATCCTAAAAGTGACTCATCCTGGTAGATTCTATTTTCTTTATTTTGTAAATGAGGTTCAGAAGTGTCACGTGGCCTGCCTGAGACCACCCCACTAACAGGTGTCAGAGTTGGGGTTAAGACCCCCCAGCTGGCCCCAGAGCCCGGCTTCGCACACGGCACCACCCCCGTAATCTCCGTCCTCCGGGCACCTCCGCGTGAGAGCTGAGACAGGAGGTGCCTCGTTGCACCCCTGCTGGGAACACGTGCCCAGCAACTCGAAATTTTAGCTTCTTTGTGCACGTCCGTGAGTAACTGCAAAACCTCTGCAAGTTACTGGTTTTAGGGTTAGAAATAAATGTCAGAGGGGAGGTGAATTTGCAAATACGGAATTCTAGAATAATGCAGCTAGACGGTTATCTCCATCCACTCGCTCCATCCAGATCGAGAAGTCAAACGCGTCCACTGCCGAAGGCTCCCTTCGACGCACCCCCTCCTGCCACTAGCATTTCCCCCCATCTCTCCCCCCAGAGTGATTACAATTCTGACTGTTATCACCATAGATCATTTTTCCCACGTATTGAACTTCATGTGAATGGAAACCTACCGTATGTACTCTGTTGCATCCGGCATTTTCACTCCATACTCTGAGATTCATCCCTGTTTTAGCACATATGGGCAGCTCATCCTGCTTCGTTGCCAGCTAGTATTCGAGGCATGAGTACACCATGGTTAATTTGTGCAGCCCCTGTTGCTGGGGTTAGTTACGTTCAGTTTGAGGCAATCACGAAGGAAGCTGCGGTGAACATTCAAATGCAGCCTTCGTGTTGACGTGCGGTTTTCACGTCTCAGGGATGGACGCCTGTGGTGGCACTGCTGGCACGCAGGGCACAGAGGTGTTCGGCTTTGGCGGACGCTGACGAAACACTCCCCAAAGAGGAGAGCCCGTTACTCTCCCACCAACGGCGCCTGAGAGTTCCGGGTGCCGCCTCTTCACCAACACTTACTAGTGTCGGTCCTTTCAATTTTAGTCACTCTGGTGGCAGATGGGAGTCTCTCTTTGTGGGTTTGATGTGGTCTCCCTGGTGACTGATATTGAATACTTTTTCCTGCGATTATTGGATATCCTTTTTTTGAAAAGTGCCTGTTTAAGTCTTTTGCTCATTTTAAAAATTGAGATGTCTCCTCTTTGTTGATTTGTAGGAGCTCTTTATATATTCTGGATACAAATTTGCTGTCAGATACACATACGGCAAATATCTTCTGTTAGGTCCTGAGGACACAGGAAAAAAAAACCCGGAGTGTTTATTTTTATCCTCTCATTCGACAAGCAACACAAAAGAATTCTGTGACCTCTGGTCACCAAGAAACACGTGGAGATTTCTCCTCACCAGCAACTCATCAGTCAATTCTGCAGAGAGCACCAGCTGGGTGTCCTCTAATTCAACTCAATTCCGAATCTGGAGATCACATCAGATCCCACGGGTTGAGGGCTCAATGCCACAAGACCGCACCCCACTTCCAGTGCCAGTCGCAAGGCCCTGGTTGTTACCTTGCACTGGCTGCAAATTGGGGTTCCCATGACCCCCTCCTTGGGCTCCATTAATTTGCCAGAGCAGCTCACAGTATTCAGAGCAACACTTACTGATGTTGAGCAGTTTATTGTAAAGGGTACCACAAAGGGTACAGGTGAGGACATGCATGGCGCGAGGTCCGGGGAGAGGGACAGAGCCCTCCCCTGCCCGCTCCGGGCACTCCACCCTCCAGGAACCTCCATGTGCTCGGCTATGTGGAAGCTCCCTGAACCCGGTCCTTTGGGATTTTCACAAAGCCTTCACTAATCAGGCACGACTGATTAGATCATTGGCCATTGGTGATCAACTTAACCTTCAGCCCCTCTCCCCTGCCCAGAGGTTGGGGGAGCTGAAAGTCCCAACCCTTTAATTCTGCCTTGTTCTTCCCTGTGACCAGCTATATCCTGAAGCTACCTGGGGGCTGACAGCCCTCAGTCAACTCATCAGCATACAAAAAGACATCACTTTGGAGGTTCCAAGGATTTTAGGAGTCGTATGCCAGGAAAGGCGGCAGGAGGAGAAAGACCAAATACGTGTTTCATAATATCACACCGTCCACCCCCGTCTTTGAACATGGTTCCCTTGTATCAAAAGGATATAGATACTGCCACACCACTAGAATTCCATTCAGTCATCGATAATTAGTCCAGTCCATCGTGTTGTAGGACTACGTCTCCCAGGCTGAGGCCACTCAGCTGTGCCAGCTTCCGTTCTGCCTCGTCAGGTTCTGAAAGCAGGAGCGGCTTCACCAAACATAAAGGTTCGTCCTTTCAGGCATGTGGCGTAAGTGAGCTAAGAGGCAGTGTCATCTCTTGCTCTGAGCCTCTTTCAAGGTGCGGAGGTGATATTGGATGGAATATCCAATCCTCATTACACGGCCATGTAGCCTTTCTTTTTCTCTCAGCTACTATTCTTCCTTCTCTTCCTTTATACCCAAACTTTCCACCTTTGGAGGGAACACCGCTTGTCTAGACTGCAGGCAGCAATCCTGGTCTAGCGAGTGCCTCCCCTCAGTCCACTTCTGTTCAGGCAGGTAAGGTTGCCCAGGTGCAGAACTGGTGGGATATTTTCAGTACCAGGGAACATAGCTTCATTCACTCTGATCCCCAATTCTGCCAGATCCAATGGAAGTACAATCTACCCCCATCGTGCCTTTAGGGAATTCTGAACAAAAAAATTTGTTAAAGGATAAAAACTTTCAGCTAGGTAGGAATAAGTTCTACTGTTCTAGACCACGTAGGACCACTACGGTTAACAGTGATACTTTACGTAGCTTCAAACAGCTAGCAGGATGATATTAAATGTTCCCAGCACAACAAAACAATAAATGTGAAAATGTTTGAGAGGATGGATATGCTAATTACCCTGATCTGATCACTATAGATTATATATATTGAAATATGACTATGTACTCCATAAATTTGTACAGTTATTCTATTTTTTAAAATAAAACAAAAACAAGCGAAAGAACATAGCTACAGGTTTTTGCTTAGGAATCATCCCTGCTTCTAGTACTTGCAGGTTCAAGACCTGGTCCTGGTCCTAGAACCACTGCACCAGGTAGGGACAAAACTTTTGAGGTGCTATGGAGAAGAAAGAAAAAAAAGTATAGTCGTTACACCAATGGGCTGATTCATTGGCATGAATTACAGTATGCCAGCATCCTTCCCCACCCCCTGGTCCCCAGAGCTACTGGAGAGCAGAGGAAAACCTAGTGGGGAGACTCTAGCCCCTCTCGTGTTGAGCGTGAGCACACACTCGTGAAGACGTGTGAGCCGGTCCCTCATGCTCTCATGTCCCCCTGTTTCGGACAACCAACGTGGTGTCTGCTCACTCCACTTCTCCAGCAGACCATTGCTGTGAGCAGGACACGCCTTGCCCATTGCGGGATGTCGTGCACTGTCATGCGTGTTCCTGGGTCTGAAGACATGACGGTTGGCTGTGCACATCCACGCAATATCTTCTGCTCTGATTTTTTGCAGCACCCTGAGCATTTGCATCTTCTACCGGGTAAGCAAGCCCCAGTCCAGAGTCAGTGTCTATTCCTGTCAAGATCAGTTTGTGTCTCCCAGGGCCATCAGCATCAGCCCACGTAACAGCTCTGTTCAGGGCCTTCCCACCAGGGGGTCCGCCCCACCGCCACCTGCTGCCTTGGCCTCTCTTGCTGGCAGCGGGAACAATTCTTATTGGCATCATGAGTCTCAGCGGGTGCAAAAGGAACATGTCTAGATTCAGCCCACCTCGGCCCTGCTGCGGTGCCCTCAGAGCCTCTCATTCTGTGAACCCAGACGGCCACCTGAAGTGAGCACACAGGGACATCCGCTTGTCCAATCCAATCGCCTTCCTAACCTGGAAGGGGTTTCTTCTGACGGGCATCGACAAGTGCACCCCTCAGGTTCCCACAGGGCAGCGTCCCATGGGAACATAGCTTCAATAGGTCCGGTTTCCATTGCCCCCCTGCCTGAGTGTGTGACAGGCCATTGGCCACCTCGCGTGAGTCAGGAAAAACCCAAACGCAGGGACTTTTTACCAATATCCAACTCTTGAGAGTGCAATCCTGCAGCCCACGGAGCTGAATTGTTTCTATCATCTTTGATCAGAACGGCAGCCTTCTAACCAGGGCGTTGTCTGTTCATCTGGAACTGCCATCCGCTGGCCCAGCCCCTCTCTGTCGGCCAGTTGAGGGCTGTTCATAGGGCACTGTCCGTGTGATAACAGAATCCACGGTTCCTCATACGGTTCCAGAGCCAGTCCTAGGGGAAAAGAGGCTCCCTTCTCATTGGTGTCTCCTCCTTGCATCCCCCAGGTAGCACGATGCTACACAACCGATTTCTGTTTTATTATGAAACGCTTCTGGGCACTGCCATCCCCATTCGAGTATTTTTCTGACATCACTCAAGACATCATTGGCATTTCAGGTTTCAAGATCATTTTACGTGCTCAGTCGACAGAGGTAGCTTCAATTAATGTCCCATAGCAAGGCAGTAAATGCTCTTCAAATGGAAATTCTCTAGTCCAGAGTCCCGGGAGTTGTCGCTGGGAGTTGCTCATGGGCTTCTGCTACAAGCGCGAGTCTATGCTCCATATAGGGCTACGGCACAGAGAATCTGTCCCACCAGTGCTCCAGCTTCTATTCGACACCGTGGGCTTACGCAATCTTACCGGTTCCCATTTAGCATGTCCAATTACTATTGCTTAAAGGCAGATTTACATGCCTTCTGTTTTATAAGACTAGCTGTGGGAAACACTTCCCAGTTGGACATAATGTCCATCCCCACAATACAATCCTGCAAAACCACTTCACAGAAAGTGTATTCAAATACACCAACTCCCCTGTAAACTTTATCTTAATTCCATCAACCTCACTTTCCTAACTGTAGCCTCCATTAGGACTTTATCAACAGGTTCTGGTTTTACAATACTAGGTAAGGAAAGTGTTCTCCAGCCAGACATAATATCCATTCCCATAAAACATTTAGGTAACGGAGACAACTTCTTTACATAAATCCTGTTTAAGCATTCCAACTTTCATAATCCTATCAACCTTTACATTTTTATGGTCTCCCAATCTAATTGTAGCCCAAGCCAGGAATTCACCAACGGATCTTGGTGTCACAGTGCTTGGGCTTTCCGTACCAAAGAGTCCCAGGAATTTCTCTTCACCACCTCCTCACCATTTTATCCACTTATGTATATAAAGCTTTGGATCCCCAGCAGAGGGTTAGCTCCTTGCCTATTTGTTAATCTTCATCTCGATGAATCTGCCTGGCTGTTGCCCCAGGCGATTTCAAATCAGATTTCACATTATAATCTTTGCCTTCTGGCTTTTTAAATTTCTCCAAACTGGGGTAAATACAGTGAACTGGTTTGGACCTCTTTAATGTTAGGGAACCAGCAAGGACTCCCTTTGGTCCACCTAGCCTTCGACAGTCTTGTATTAAGACCTTTGTTTTAACCCCATTGGTTTCCATTTTATTCATCCCACTTCTGACACCAAATCTGAAGCTACAGAGAAAAAAACCAAAGTGTTTTGTTTTTTTCCTACACTCTGACTCAACAATCAGCACAGAAGACTTCTGTGACTTCTGGTCATCGAGAAGTGTGTGGGGCAGCCAGGTGCAGTGGCTCACACCTGTAACCCTAGCACTTTGGGAGCCCGAGGCAGGACCATTGAGGTCAGGAGTTTGAGACCAGCCTGAGCAAGAGAGAGACCCTGTCTCTACTAAAAATAGAAAAAAAATTAGCCAGGCATGGTGGCACATGCCTGTAGTCCCAGCTACTCGAGAAACTGGGGCAGGTGGATGGCTTGAGCTCAGCAGTTTGAGGTTGCTGTGAGCCAGGCTGACGCCACAGCACTCTAGCCCCAGGGAGAGTGAGACTCTGTCTCAAAAAAAAAAAAAAGAAAAGAAAAGAAAGAGTGTGTGTGGATTTCTGCCCGCCAGCAACCAATCATTTCTGCAGTGAGCACCAGCTGGGCAGCTGGGTGTCCTCTGATTCAGTCCTGATACTATCTACCTGGAGATAATGTCAGATCCCGCAGGTTGAGGGCTCAGTCCCACAAGACTGTTCTCACTTCTGATGCCAACTGCAAGCCCCGGGTTTGTGCTTCTGACTGAACACCTGCAAAGTGGATTCCCATGACCCCCTCCTTCGGTTCAAACGAGTTACCGCAGCAGCTCACAGAACTCAGAGAAACACTTACTCATATTTACTGGTTTATTATAAGGAATATTACAAAGGATACAGGTGAATAGATGTGCCGGCAAGGTGTGGGAGAAGGGGCATAGTTTCCACACCCTCTCCAAGCACACCACCCTCCAGTGACCTCCACGTGTTCGGCTATCCAGAAGCCCCCTGAACCCAATCCTTTGGGGGTTTTATGGAGGCTTCATTAATAGGCGTGATTGATTAGATCATTGGCCACTGGTGATCGACTTAACCTTCAGCCCTTTCCCCTCCCCAGAGATTGGAGGTTGGGCTGAAAGTCCCAACTCTTTAATTCTGCCTTGTTCCTTCCTGTGACCAGCCCCATCCTGAGTCTGCCTAGGGGCTGCCAGCAGGGGAGGGAGGAATAAAGACCAAATAGATATATTTCACAATCACACGTCTATGGCTTTTGGCAACTTTTAAAATTCCCTATGTCTCTGTTTCCTCGTCTATGAAATAAGGATGAAGATAAGACTCACTTCAGGCGGATGATACTTCAAGGAGATAATGTGTGAAAAGCGCTTGGAAAGATTCCTGCGCAGAGTAAGCACTCGTATTGCTATCAGGCCCGGGTGGCCAGTTCAGGACCAGGGTGCTCCTGTTCTCACCCTAAGTCTGAATGGTCCTGAATCCAAAGAGGAGCAATACATGGCATTTTGCCAGGATCACAATGGATTTTGGAGAGTGGTGTGCTGATAAACTGGTTCTTCAAAAAATACGAAGTCTTGATTTGTGGTGTTTGCCATTTCCTGTGGTTTATATACGCCCACCATGGACAATTTCAAGCTAACAATGCTTTAACATCTGGCTTGCGAAGTTTCTGAAAATTTAACACTCAGCCAGTGCAAGCGAGCTCCGGAACACCGCCAGCTCTTGCAGCACCTGGCTGTGTGAACTTGGGTGGGTCTCTTCCCATCGCTGGGCCTCAGTTCCCTCCATCCATCCAAGTGGAGCTAACAAGTCACCCAACTCATTCACACAGTCCGTATTTATTGAGTTCCTACCGTGTGTCAGTCGCTGGGCTGGCAGACCCTATACTCCAGTGACCTTACATTGTAGAAGTGGCGGTATGGGGAGACAACCGAAAATAAACAAGTGAACAAATGAAATGAGGACACTGTAAATGCTATGAAGAGCTATGACATAGACTTACAGTGCTGGGAATGGGGGCTGCTTTGGACAGCCTGAGCAACAAAGCCTTCTGAAAGGCGAGACCTACACGATAAGGAAGTCATGTGCCAATTTAGTGGGAAGAGCATTCTAGCAGAGGCAACAGTAAGTGCAAAGGTCCTGAGGCTGGAATAACTTTGGCTTGTTTGAGGAACAGAAAGAAAGCTGTGAAAGGCTGAGTACTGGAGGCGGGCAGTGGTCCTAGCTGGTCCACGTGTTAAGTGGTTGTTGATCTGAAGGTGGAGGCAAAGGTAGAGGTGGAGAGACCTGAGCATTGGCTGCCGCGGCGAGTCCTACCGGGAGAGGTGAGGGCAGCTCAGACCGGGTAGAACAGGAAGAAACAGACAAAGCAGAGATCTGTTTTGGGGGCAGAGCCAGTGCCTCTTGCAGACAGATTGGTTGTGAGGAGAGAGGGGAGAACTGAAGATGGATATGTCTGTGAGGGAGAACAGCCCCTACTGGGGGACTTCAAAAGTCCTGTCTCAACGGCTGCAGAAATACGGTGGGCTCAGAGATGGCTTTCCTCCTGCCTCGGAGGCCAGTGCCAGGGGCCAGGGATGGGAGGGCGGACTTCACAGCAAAGGATGCAAAGTGCACAGAGAGGACCGAACGAACTGCAGTCGTCAGGTGCCCAGTGGGGTCGGGAGCCCCTCCAGCAGCTCTCTTCTTCTCAGTGACCTTAGGAAGCGGGGATTTTTTTCCATCTTGCGGGACAAGACACTGTCCTTCTGGGAAGAGAAGTGACTTGTCCAAGGTCACACAACCAAGTCAGTGAAAAATTGGGGAGTCGAGACTTTTTGCACCTAAACCGTGGATTACGGTTTCCTTCCCACCCCCACCCGGGAGATCAGGTCCCCCCGTCGCTTCCTATTGTCGTGTTACCCTGGGGACCAGGGTTGGGATGGAGGGAAGAAGAAAATTTTACCCTAAAAGTCAGTGTTTTAGTTATTCCTAAAAGCAGATGGAGGAGCTGAACTGTGTCCCGCAGGAAGAGGGGGCTGGGGGCCTGGACCCCTGGGGCTGAGGCAGGAGGGCTGGGGGTGGGCGCTGGGCTCCTAGTTCTAAGGGAGGATGAGATTGCGTCCTGAAGGAGACGGAGCTGGGTTTTAGTGTCCCAGACCCTGGGTTCGGAGGATCCCGGTGGAAAGACCTGGGGACGCCTGGGGCGGGAGGGGGTAGGGGCCGGCCGCAGTAACAAAGGCCTCTCCCTCCAACAAGCAACCCCCCCTCGGCCCCGCCTCCCGGCCCCCCGCCTCTCCTGATTGGCCGGTCTCCCTGCCCGTCAGCGCCGCCCCCTCCCTGGGTCTGCAGCAGCTCGGCCGCCTCGTCGCGCCCCCCCAGCCCCCTCCCCCCGCCCCCGCCGCCCCCCGGGCCGGTGCAGCCGCAGGCGGGGTCCCCCTCCCCCTCCCCCTCTCCCCCAGGCCTCGCGCGCCCCGAACCGGCCCCCCCTTTCCCCTCCCCCTCCGCGCCGCCGCTGCCGCGATGCCCCCCCCTGCGCCCGGGGCCCGGCTCCGGCTTCTCGCCGCCGCCGCCCTGGCTGGCCTGGCCGTCATCAGCCGAGGTACCGCAGCGCCGGGGGCGGGGGGCTCGGCCGGGACGCCGGGGTCTCGGGCAGGGGATTGGGGTGGGGGTGGGGAGCTGCATCCCCGGGGAGGGAAGGGGAGGCCCCGGGACGCCGGGGTCTGGGCCGGGGGCGGGGGCTGCGTCCCCTGGCCGGGAAGAGGGTCCCGGACAGCAGGGTCTGTGCCCGGCGGGGGGTCGGAGCCCGGGCCTAGGGGCGGAGGTCGGTTCTCCGGGCAGGCAAGAGGGTCGAGTCCGGGGTTCTGGATCAGGGAGGGGGCTCAGACAGTGGAGTAAGGGGCCCAGGCAGGAGCTCTGAAGCGAGCTGGGGTCGGGGACAGGGGATGATGCCCTATCAGGGGTCTTGATCTCCGCGCACAGAGGGCCCCCCAGGAGGTCCCAGCCCGGGGGCCGGGGTATGCGTCTGTGGGCAGAGGTGGGGCTGGATGTCTTCCCAGGGTCAGCAAGAGAAGGGCAAGGGTGTCACAGACCTAGGTCCCAGGGCCAGGAAAAGAGGGGAAGGGGCTGCAATTCCCCAGCAGGGTCATCCAGGTTGAGATAAAGTGCTGGTGTTGGGGGGCTGCAGTTATGTGAGGGAATGGGGCTGGCGATCCCTGAAGTCGGGGTGCTGGGCTGGGGACCCAGATTCAGAAGCTCTGATTCCGTGGCTGGTTCCTGGGACTGGACAGAGGGCGAGAGGTGCACACATGAAGGACAGAGGGAGGGGAAGGGTTAATGCAGGGCCAGAGGGTTCCTCTCAGCCTGGGGGGTCTCCAGTGGAGCTGGGGGGGAGTCTCTGCTCAGGGGGTGGGTCTGCGAGTCTCCAGCAGGGCCTGGCAGGGAGGGGGGGGTCAAGGAGAGGGCCCCTAAGGAAAAGGGAGGGGAGCAGAAAGGCAGGAGGTGCAGGGTGGTCCTGGGGGGGCAGGGAACTGGGCTAATTCAGGGCTTCTGGAGGTTTCCCCCAGGCCCTGCCCTGAACTGAAGAGTCAGAGTCAGGGACACACAACTGGGGACAACCAGGAGCCACAACAGAGACACCCCGGTGGTCCCCCCTCAGTCTCAGGGAGGCAGCCCAGGCGGACTGAGTCACACACAAACACACCGTCACGGCGTCTGACCCAGAGCTGCTCCCGCAGGCCACAGTCACAAACACAGCCCGGTCCACTAGGACGCCCCCGTCCCCACGCACAGATGCTGGGCCAGAGGGAGCTCAGGCCAGGGACCGAGTCGGCCGGTCCTTCACCGGTCGTCCCACCTGACCATTCTGAGTCACCGTCTGAATTCTCCGACTGCCTGTCCCTGTGTCTGTCTGTCTCTGTCACGTGTCTCTTTAGGTCTCTGTGTCTCTGCCATTTCTGGAGGCTTGAATCTCATCTGTTATTCACTCGTGACATTCCCTCTCATCTGTCTCTGTCTCTGGGCCTTTGTGTCTCCATCCCTGCTGGTCTCAGCACAGTTCCGTCTCTGCCTCCCTATCAGACTGTTGCCCACCGTCACCCACGTGTGAGGGCTTAGTCCTCACTTCTCTGTTTCCTTCTTCCTTGTCCTTGTCTCTTTGCCTTCCTCCTCCCCTTTTCCCTCCCCACCCCTGTGCCCTTTGTGACCTCTTTCTCCCCTCCCTGCCTGCCTTCCTCTCCCTTTACTTTCCAGGTAACTTCCCACCTTCCCTCTTGAAATCCCCGTGATCATTAGAGCCAGGAAGTAGCCTGTGACCTTGGTCGAGTCCTTTCCCGCCTGTGGTCTGAGGTTCTCCGTCTGAGAACTGAGGGCAAGAGCAGATGGGGTGGGTGAGCTGGGACAGAGCCAGGTGCCAGGAGGACACCCCCCTCACACCCCACTGACAGATTGAGCTGTCTGAAAAAAAGCCCAAGGCAAGATATGTGAAATAGCCTCCTCTCCTCTCTTTTATCCCTGGTGTTTTCCAGGTTGAGGGAGGAGAGGAATGCCCACCGGAAAGAATCCACCTTTGACAAGAGCAGACCCCTCAGCCCCAGGCCCACCCTCGTGCCCCTCCCACCCACTCTCTTGAGCGCATCCTGGCACCGCTTTCTCATACGCAAGCTCAGACACAACACACAGAGGTTAACATAATTAAAGGATTGGTTTGTTGGTTGATGTTTTTTTCCCAAAATAGAAACACAATATGCCCATTTCTCTGCAACTGGCCTTTTTCCACTTAACGATACCTCTCTGGCATCCGCAAACATTAATCTGTCTTTAATCTTTTTCTCAGCCATTTATGCCAGGACACCGTCACACATACACATTCATTTACAAAAGTGCCACAATGTCATATTTTTAAACAATTCAACAAAATCAAATGACAACTTCAGTAGCAGCCAAGGAGGCGGGTGGTTCCTTTGCTTCTTGGGCAGGTGGTGGGGTGATGGCAGCCAGGAGGGACCCCGGATTTGAGTCCTGACGCTGCCACGACGGCCCCGTCCGCCAGGCTCTGCTCGGTTGGCTCACGTAGCAAACGCTGGCGGAGCACAGGCTGGCTGTTCCCGGCGCTGGGGACGTGGGCACCGCAGCGAGTGAACCAGGAGGGGCCCCTGCCCTTGCAGCTGTGTGGTAGCGGGACAGAGAGACCAAAACCCAAAACCTAAACCTAACCCTAAAGCAGACAGACAAGTCCATAGGTCACTTCCCAGGGTGTTGAGTGTTGTCAAGAGGGTAGAAGCGACTTGGTCCTCTGAGCCCAGGCGGTCCGGGAAGCCGTCTCTGAGCAGGGGAGAGTGGAGGTAAGACCCAAAGGAAGAGAAGCCAACCTGTGAAAGGCCCCGGGGAGCAGCAGAGGCAAAGGCCCTGAGTTGGGGACCAGCAGAAAGAGGAGGCCAACACGCAGCATCCAGAGGCCCCCGGGCATCCGTGATGCCAAGGCCCTCAGACTTCCGAGTCTGGGGGCCCCTGGATGCCAGCCACGCCGGGCCCAGCCCCTTTCCTCAGTCCTTCCCCGCCCGAGCCACACGGCCCTCCTCTGTCCCCCCCCCCCGCCCTCCCTGAACTGGCCGCGCTAACTCCCTGGGCGACCGGCACAAGCTCACACACGCTCCGGGGCCCAGGACTGCGGAATGACAGCGTCCCCTCTGTCGGAGGGACCCAGCGTTGCCTAAGTCCCTGTGCAGGCGGCAGGAGGTTCTTACCCCCACTCAGGGTCGCCCAGCTTGTCAGAGGTCTCTTTGGGTCTTAAGGGAACTCGCCCACCTACGACCTTCACTCCACGGTTTGTCAAACAGGTACGAGGCCCGCCCGTCTGGGCTGTAAAGGCCGCGAGGACAGGGACCTGGGCCATCCCTCCACTTACCACGGGCACCTGCCTCCGGGTCACAGGCCGTGCCTGCTGCACGAGCATCCCACAGCCGGCTGTTTGCGAGCACCCCACTGCCGGGCGCTGTCCTAAACGCTTTGCTCGGAGCTCCTCGTTTGATCGTGCCCATAACCAGATGAGGGATTCCCATTTACAGGCGGGAAAACTGAGTCCCAGAGAGGTGAAGTAACCTCTGCAGCTCGGTGGCAGAGCTGGGATTTGAATGCGGGCCACCTGGCAACCCCACTCCGTTCCCCGGGCCTCCTGGTTTTGCCGGGTTGCTGATATCGGCTGGGCGTCTGCACAGCCCAGACCCGGCCCCGCCCGCCCCCACCCCGAGCGTAGCACGCGGGGACGCTCACGCCAAAGCGAGGACAGCAGTAGATGTCTCTGTAAAAAGAAGGTGCTGTCAGGAAGAGCTAGCGTTTACTGGGCCCTTCCTGCACGGCAGCGGGAGCTAAACGCTTTGCTCGCGTATTCTCATGGACTCCCCACAAAAACCCTTGGAGGGAAGAACTCTTATTTTTCACCATGATGGGGAAACTGAGGCTCAGACTGGCGGGGGATGGGGATCCCCCAGCCGGGAAGTGGTGGGACAGACATTTGATCTTCCAGCCCAGCCTCCGCAGGGCTTTACTGTCTGGTCTCTGGGGACCATCCGCTCCCTTTCCACAAACGCTTCAGAGCTGTGAGGTGGGCCCAGCCCTGGGGGACACGGCCACATGACAGGCCCTCACGGAGCTCCAGGTCAGGTGAGAGAAGCCCCACGGACACCATCTCAGCTGAGTCCAAGGATGCCCAGAAGAAGGGGTGGGGACTCTGCCTTGAACAGTCAGGGAGGTCTTCCTGGAGGAAGGGGTATTTGCACTGGAATCTTGAAGAATGAGTAGGAGTTCAAGAATTGGAGGAGTGTCACGGACATCTATGTGTTTCATTCATTCAACAAATAGTTCCCAAGGCCTCTGGTGAGCCAGGCCCTATGCTGGGAGATGCTGGGGACACACCTGAGGCAGAGCCAGGCTCTCCCCTCCAGAAACTTCTAGTCTTATAGGGAAGCCAGACCCAGGCGGTCACCACCGTGTAATTAATCTGAGTTCTAATGGAGGTAGTCCGGGCCTCGTGGGAACACAGACCAGGCCCGGAGGGCCTCACTGAATCGAGTTAGCGTTCCAAGCAGAAGTTCTACAGGTGGACCTCGTGAGCGCTGGCTTGTTTACTGGCACAGTAAACATTTCTGTGGGCCAGGCCCTGCCCCGGAAGGAAGCAGACGCAGACACAGTCCCGGGTCTGCAACAGAGGCAGGGGCCAGGCCCTGGGACTGAACAGGTCTTGGACTCTAAGGTCAGCCCTGAACAACTGAACGGCTAGCCTGACCCCCACCCCCAGGCACTGAAGCCCAGAGAGGGAAAGGGACTTGCCCAAGGTTACACAGCAGGGAGCGGACCTCCTCCTCCTACAGGCTGGGGACTTTGTGAGCCGAATATGTGTGACATCCAAATTCGTAGACACACAGACCAGGAGTCAAAGGCCCTCTTGAACCGCCCTCAAGCCAGGCCCGAGACGGACAGGGAGGCAGACGGCGCTGATCCAAGTTGCGCCTGAGCCGAGCTCTGGGAGAGGCAGCGGGTCCCGTGGGCAGCGGGGGTCGGCCTCCTGGGAGCCTGGAGGAGAGGGTTTGATGGGGCGGGGAGGGCAGCGCAGAGCTGGACCACGCGCGGGCCGTGGGGAGTCAAGGCGGGAGCGGAGCCTGCTCTGAGTGCCGGGAAGACCCCTCTGGCAAGGGATGTGTGTCCACATTTCCGTCTGCCAGGATGCGTGGTCGAGTCCCCCATCTCTGCAGGGGCCACCCCAGCCCAGGGCCCTGGCGTGCGGGCTCAGCTCCTGTGGGTGCACCAGTTCAGGTCACCAGCTGAGCGCAGCAGCCCCGGGGTCCCTGAGCCCTCGGGGGCGGTGGGGGCACCTTGGACAGCGCCCTCCTGCCCCTGCTTTAGCCGTGGGCCTTGGTTCCTTCAGGGTGAGGCCCTCGGTGGGGTGGGGGGTGGAGTGTGATTTTGGCCCCTAGGGGGCCACTGGCAATGTCTGGAGGCCTTTTCTGGTTGTCACCACTGTGGGGCGAGGGGAGCTGTTGGCATCGGGCAGGTCCAGACCAGGACAGCCGGCCCCGAGTGCCAGCGGCGCCGAGGTTTAGGAACCCTGGCCTAGGGTGTGTGTCCAGGAGTATGGCAGATCGTGTGTGTGTGGGGCTGTCTGTCTGTCTGGACCAGCCTAGGAGGGATCCTGGTGCTCACACGTGAGTCTGTCTACAGAGCACTGAACGTGCCACTACCTGTGGCTGCCTTTTGGCCAGGTGTGCCTCTGTCCGTGACTTTCCAACTCCCGAGTGTGTGTGTGTGGCCATGTATGACCTGATCATAGGTGACAACGTGACCTGATTCTCAGCCCAGGGCAGCACCTTCGTGTTTGAGGGGTGTGATGGCGTCGCGTCTTGTTGCACGGGTTGTGGTTTTGCGCAGGTCTGACTCTGGACCCTCCAAAGGGGGGGCGGCGCCTGGGCCGCCGGCATTGGGGTCAGCACTGGGCTGGTGGGGGGGGCGCCCTCTGGGGAGGGCTGTAGCCACTGCAGACTTTGCAGCCACGTGGGGGGGGGCCGTGGGGGTCGGTGGAACCGGGTGGGAGCCGGTCGTACGTGGTGGGGTGACTCAGTGTGCAGTGGCTGTTTGGCCTGAGACTGACCATCCGTGGCTGGATGTGACAACATGGCCGCTCCTGGGACAGCCGCCTTCCTAGCTGACCTTCCGCTGGGCGCCTGTGCAGGGCTGTGTGTCAGCGTCGCTGCTGTGT
>CAUYSK010025626.1:0-59744 GCA_963575035.1 Avahi laniger | reverse complement strand
ATTCCATAGTTGCGTGGATGGCTCAACATTAGGAAATCTAATAAAGTATATTTACTAATAGAGCTGAGGAGAAAAATCTTGTGATCATCTCCATAGGTGCTAAAAAGACATTTTTTAAAACATTTGTCATCCATTTTTGATTAAATTTACTTTATAAAATAGGACTTGATAGTACTAATCTGAAGCTTGCAATTCTTTTCCTTTTCTTTTTTAAGCTAGAACTCAAAATGTTCTTGGCCCTTTTTCCTTTCATTTCTAAGGATCTAGGATGTTCATCAAACTGCCCTATGTCTTTGGACAAAATTCACTGAATTTTATTTTTTAATATTGCATTAATAGAATTATGCTATCGTAGGCAAAATGAATATTATTACTGTCTTGTTTATGTGTATTTATAACTTCTTTATCTTTCAGCTGTTTCCAAGTTTTGGATAAATATTCTGGGCTCCATAATTGATAGAGCAAAAGATGCAGATACTGTCTTTAGCTAGGGACTAAAGAGCTTTCAACAAAATAAAGTTTCTTTGTTTTCTTAACTGCAAATACAGTTTCCTACTGCAAATAAAGAAAAGATCATTTAATCCTGCAACTGTGAGTGGATTGAATACTTTTCCATGTAGCTCCCCCTTGTCGTGTGCTTCTTAGAAGGCAGAAATAACAGGTGCGTTCTGCTGGCTATCGTCTTTTACAGAGGGCAAAATCGAGATTCAGAGTTGAAGAATCTGCTGAAGGTCTCCAGAAGGTGTGAATCCCACTTTTAAATCCTTTCTAACTGCTCCAACTGCTGTGCTTTTTTTGCACAAATATATATTACATTCCAAGAAGACATGGAAAGAAATTAGAGAGAATTAGGAGAATAGAGAAATGGATGAATAGAGAGTAACAATCTGGAGAAAGGACTGACAATCAACACGAAAGAGAGGGTGGTTGTGAAAATGGTGCTCTAAATCACCATATGTGAAATAAAATCTGCATTGATTTAGATGCCAAAGAGGACACATGCACATATCCTTAAAAAGTTTGTCCCCAGGGCTGGATGAGCAAGGTCAGCTACAAAGAAACATTTAATTATGGTTTGTTCTCACAATGTCTCTCACAATGAAGCCAGCTTGATTCTGGGAATCTTTCAGACTCTTCAGGGACATTGTGTATAGTTGTTTAAAAAGGTTTATTGTCATATAATTTTATACATTATAATAAAATAAACACAAAATTTTTATAATTTAGTAATACAAATTGTTTTGGTGAGAATACAAAAAAGAATCTATCTTCTTAACACCATTTATTGTAAGAATTGAAAGTAAGGCTATTATTCCTTTGGGGTATATAGTCTTGGGGGATTTGTAAAATTTAAATTTTTATTAAAGGATTTTAAGATGATTACGAACACTGTTTTATAAAAATACATTTAAACTATGAATTATATTGGTAAGCATTTAAAACTAGAGTACATAAAATGACATGATTTTATGAATTAATGATTATATAATATCTAAAAACACGAATTCATCAAACTATTCATTCAGCAAATATTTATGCCTAATATGTTCTAGGTGTTGGAATAGAGCAGTAAGCAAAACAAAAAAATACTTGGCGTTAGCATCCTAATTATCTATTATATTGAAATTATTTGTCTATGTTTATGTATATTATTTATATTGTGATCGTCCTGGCTTATCCATTCTTTCTTCTCCACTACCCAATAAACTACTCAATACATTTTTGCAAATTGAATATATTCAACCTGTTTAATTTAAACTTTGCTTTAAAGAACTTCTTTTATAAATTTGTGTTTTAATAAGAAGTTTGTAATTTTATATAAGGAGTTATGTAAAATTCATGGCTATACATGTTAGAGGGCTGAAAAAGAAGCAAAAATACGAATCTCAAGCAAATTTTTTTTTTTTTCATTTAAACAATGTTACTGAGTCACCAGCACAACCTGGTGGCTACTTAAGTGAACTGCCTGGTTCCGTGTTTTATTAAAGTTTCTCTTCTAGTTGTGACTCCATCTTGTACTGGCTAGGCTTTATTTATTTATTTTTTTAATTTTTATTTTAAAAACACATTGAAATTTTCTAAGTATTGTAATTAAAATTTATACAACAACTTTTTGTAAAACCTATATAAGTGTTTTCAAACACAGTTTTATGAACTAATAACGATATGATGGGAAGGTTTGTCTCCCCACCAAAGTTAATTAGTTTCTTGATGGCAAGACAGTCATGCACTTTTAAAATTATAATCTTGATCCCCCATAGTAATTTAACAAATATTTTGTGAATTAAGAGCAATTATTGTTTTACTGATTTACCACATTTTATAGGGTTTTGTGGGTTTTGCAGGTGATCAATGCTCATTTAATAGAGTCTGGGGAAAGTATCTTTGTCTGATCCATGGTGTCTATAATCTGAGGGACTGGAGATGACCTTTCCTTCAAGTGGCCATGGCTAGAAACACCCAGGCAGAAAGTGAATTATTGTCTGACAGGGATGTCTTAGGTATTTTACCATGGATGGGCGTGTTTGCACTAGTAGACCTGTAATCCTGAGATTTTAAAACTACAAACAAGTCATTAAAATAAATAATTTCCCTCTGCTTGTGCTTCTGCTAACTAATGCAGGAATCCAAGTCCTGTGAAATCCCTGTAAAAATTTCTGATTGTTTCACAGCCGATTGTGCTCAGGAATCAGTTGTCTCCCTGGCAGTGACCTTGTCTTCAGGGCATCCGCTTTCCCTCTCCTGCAGCCTCCTCCCTCCCCCAGGGTCAGAGGGTGTACACTGCTCTGGAGGGGAGAACGGTGCTCAGTGCTCATGCCCCAGAGTTGCTGTCAGCCCTGCCTGCTGCCCTCTGTCCAGGGCTCAGAGAACAGCCCGTGGAAACACTGACACATTCTCCAAGGCTCTGCTAACAGCTCTGGACACACAACTCCGCCTCCCTGGCCCTGATTTCACACCTCCCAGACTCATCTGCTGCTTTCTAGATGGTGGCCACTTTCATTCCTTTTTTTTTCTTTTCACTTATCCACATAAGAAACATTTAAACAAGCACCAACAACATACTGGGCCCTGCATTTGGCAATGGCGATATAGCACTGAAGTATGCAGACATCTTCCCAGTTCTCATGGAGCACCTATTCCAACAAATAAATGTAGACACAGAACAGACCATCTCACCATGAATTAATGAAGCTCACCACTTCACCACTTCATCAGACGTTATGAATCTCCTTTGGGCTTGTCTGGACTCCTGTTAAACAAGCGTTGATCTCTGTGTGTGTGTGTATAAAGACAATGTGTGCAATGGAGCTCCTAGACCTTTAAGGAGCCCAGAAATTGAGTATTATGAAGCTTTGGTCTTCCCTTTTTCCTTTACATTTAGGACTACATGAAGCTTTAGTTGCTATAAAGCTGGAAGATGCCTCAATTAGCTGAATGCTCCCTGAGAAGGAAGAGTGTGGATGCTTTTGGGAATGGAGAAAATTGAAGAGAGATTTCTGGAAGGGTAATTCAGAAGTAAGATAACTAAAAAATATATGTGGATGTAGAGATAGTGAAGGGGAAGGAAATAAAGGTGGATTTTGGCTACTTTGGGCACAGGCAACCTTGCGCACTGAAGGAGAATGAGTTAGACAAAGAAGATCAACGCTTTGGTTCTGAATATTGGGCCTATGTAGCTTGAGTGTGATTTTGTGATCTTGGTATCTCACCTGCCAGGTAAGTATTTGACTGTGATTTTGTTTTCATCAATCTGAGCTTATGTTGAACAGAACAAGAATTTAATGCATGCACATCTAGTGGGCCTAGTTTTAAATCTTAGGAACCCCTTGGTATGTTGAGGGGCTCTATTAGTGCAGGAAATTCATTCAGGCAGAAGCCACATAGTCATAGGATGCCCCATAACAGTATGTGTTAAGGACACACTAAAGTTTAAGGAAGCTGTTCTAGTATGTAATATGTCGATTACATATTAGAACACTGAACACTGAAATGGTTCATCTCAAATTACATTCAAAATAACAAAATCAACTTAAATGTGTGGTTTGTTAAGATTTCAGTCTCAAGGAAAATATAATTTTTAAAATTCTCTTAAATGTCTTAATTTCTTTGTTTCAGAGATAAAAGCCTATAATCTTTATTTTTTAAAAATTTAACTTTTAATTTTACTTGGAGAGTCACATACAGTTGTAAGAAATAATGCAGAAAAATCCCATGTACCGTTTATTTGGTTTCCCCCAATGGTAACATCTTGAGACTGTAGTACATATTGAGGATAGCACATGTTGACACTGATGCAATTCATTGATCTTGTTTGGATTTTCTCAGTTTTACTTTTACTCATTCATCTATATATATGTTTGTGCCTATGTATTTAGTTCTACACAATTTTTCTGTGTGTGTAGGTTTGTGTAGTCACCCTTGCAGTCAATATAGAGAAGAGATTCATCACCACAAAGATCCCTTGTACTGTCTTTTTATAACCACATCAATATCCCTCCAATTACTCCCATCTTGAAACCCTGACAACTACTGATCTGTTCTTCCTCTCTATAATTTTGTCATTTCATTAATGTTGCATAAATGGAATCATACAGTACATAACATTGAAAAATGTTTATGCATATGAAAAATATTTTTATATAGCTCTACAATATATTTGTGCCTATGCATAGACAAGAAGATCCCATTGTGTCTCTCATGAACATATATCTCCAACTTTATTACTCTCACTAAGCCGTGAAAAGATTTGTGTATGATAAAAATTTAATAAGATTAGGAACAGAAGAGAATTTTATGATTTTAGCAAATGGTATTTATAAAGACCTACATATAACATCATGTTTAATAGTTAAAGACTGAATGCTTTCTCCAGAAGATTGAGAACAAACTAAGATTGTTTTCTCTCATTTATATTTGGTGAAGAGTCTATCCTATTTAAATAAGATAGGAAAATGAAATAAAATGCCAACAGATTGAGAAGAAAGAAGGAAAATAAGCCTTATTCACAGAAAATATGATTGTTTATATAGAAAATCCTAAAAAAAATGACAGAACAAATATACTAGAGATACAAAGTGAATTTAATAAGGTCTCAAGATACAAGGTCATTAAGCATAAAGCAATTATATTTCTATATATTAGCAACAAAACTTTGGAAACTGATATTAATAAAAATATCATTTATAATAGAATTCCAATTTAAAATAATTAGGAATAAATTTAATGAAAGATGTAAACACGTCTAAACTGAAAGCTTTATAACCTTGCTCTGAGAAAGAAGATATAAACAAATAATAGGTACATAATATTCATGGATTGGAATAGTCAATGTTGTTAACATGTCTATTTCAAAAAATTGATCTATATATTTAATGCAATCCAAATAAACGCACTGGGTCAATGTGGTCAATATTCTGAGAAAAAGTAACTTTAAAACTGAAAGTCTTTACCCTGCCACTGCCAAAGAAAGAAGGTGGTGAAATAAATGCAATTTCAGACATGCAATGTCTGTAAAATTGTATTCCATGTACCCTTTCTCAGGAAAAATAGAGTATGAGTCCCTGAGGTCATTAGCTTAAGAGGGTATTGAGTTCTGCAAGGGAGACAGAAATAGGGTGTATATGTTATGCTTTTCCTGAGGTACTAGTGTCCCATACCTCAGGTGGCACCTGCTGAGATACCTCAATGGGAACGAAAATGGGGAGGTCCTGGGGATGGTCTAATAATGTCTTTTCTAAAAACCCAAGGAAGGGAACCTGAAAGGTTAGAAGAAATTGAGTGTCTAATCTATCCATGAGATCTCTTCCCAACATTGTGGTAGGGCAATTGGGAAGCACTGAAAAGGAATGAGCAAAGGCCTGATCTCTGAGTGAGCAGAGGAGCTGTGGAGTACACAAGGGGTTTGTATTTTACCTTTAGCTCTAACAATGGTGACAGGGGAAGGAAGTAGAGGTCCCAAAAATTAAGGAAAAGCAGAATAAGTGGCTCTGTATATTGATTAGAAAATCGATCTGCTTGCCTGTGAAAGAGAGAGTTACCCAAGGCTTTGCCATCTCGATGTGAAGTGGAGCTGATTCTGAAGCTGGGGTCTCTGAGGCAGACTGAAGCAGTCCCAGAAGATCTGTGGGCATGGAGGATGCTGGCACAGGGGGTGCCCATCTGTTCCAGAAGTGAGTGTAGTCTCCTGTCTCAAGGAGAGAGCACTCCTTCTTCCAATGCCCCTCCCTTTTGCAGAGAGGGCACAGTCCTGGAGGAGCTGGGTTCCTGGGACATTCTTTACTCCAGTAACCCAGTTGGTTGCAATTGAAGCAGGTTTTAGGTCTTGGTGAAGGACGTGGTCCTGGTGCCTCCTTGCCTGCGACCCCTGGGTAATTTTGTCTCTGAAAAGCAGCTCTTGTAGTGGTAGCCACCATTGGAAAACCTCTTTCTGCTCTTGGGCTCATTAGTGGTCCCGTTCTCTCTTTTCATCTCTCTTCTCCTCATCTTGGTTATTAAAGACCTTGAAGGCTAGGTCTAAAAGTTACATGTGTGGGGCTCAAGGCCCCTTTTCAAGTTTTGAATTTACACTGAATATCAGGGGCCAAGTGGAAGATGAAGTACATTTGCTAAGATGGATTGTCCCTCCCTTATGTCAGGATCTAAGTTAGTAAAGAAGTGAATGGCCTCAGACAGTTGTGAAAGGTAAAGGGCTGGATTTTCATCCTGGCCATGAGTAATTTCTTTAACTTTATCGTAATTGACAGCTTTGGCAGTGACCCTTTTTATCCTTTCTATGATACAGGAAAGTCTATGATCTCACTGCCCCCATGAGGAAATCCCTGTTGGTAATTCCAATTCGGGCTCTGCTCTGCGACTGCTGTGGGGCCAGCAGCAAAGGTATTGGGTTGTCATTGATTGAGATCATCTGCATACTCCCTAGCCTTGGACCCAATATGGCCCGTCTCCTCAGGAGTAGTACAAGTGGAGAAAATTATATGGCTATCTATCCACGACAGGTCATAGGGGAGGGTGAGATATTCGAATTCTTTGGAGAACTTTGAAGGATTAGCCAAGAAGCTGCCTAGTTTCATTTCTATTTGAGACAAATCAGACATAGAAAAAGGGAAATGGACTTGGATAATGCCTTCCAACTGAGAAATTTCTCAAAGAGGGAGTTGGTGTGGGCAGGGAAGGGGTTTGGGAATGGCCCATCTAAACAAGTACAGCTGGGCAAGAGTGATGGAGAAGGAGAACACAAAGAAGAAGAGGGAGAGGCAGGGGAAAATGAAGGCAGTAGGGTTAAAGCTTTGACAATGGCACTGCAGGAGGGAGGCAACATGGAGGGGGAACAGAGGGAGCTGAAAAGGAAACATCATCTGGATTGGAAGAGGATGGTGGGAGAGATGTAGGGTAGGAAATAACATCGAGGCAAGCAGAATGAAGATCTGGATGTCAATCAAGTTCAAAGAAAGCCTGAACATAGGGAACTTCAAACAACTTGCTGAGACGGTGGCAATAAAGATCTAGTTGAAGAATGGTATTACGATTAAGAGATCCATTCTTGGGCCAAACCTCCTGGCCATCTAATTTATATTGTGACCAGGCTGTATTGCAATAGAAGACTAAACATTTGGGTTGAAGGTTGGTAAGTCTCAAAGTTTTCAAATTCTTAAGGAGACATCCCAATGGGGAATATTTAGGTGGGGCTGACTGAATATTGCCCATGATGATAACTAGGAGAAAGAAAAGGGAAGGACTCTTTTCAGGGATGGTCATATGTCAAAGGAAGAGAGTCTGAGAGGGGCGTCCTTGACTCAGATGACTTTCAGAGATATGATCAGATGTTGGGCATTCTTCAGATCTCAGGCAGACCAAAACCTAGAGATCTGGCCAGAAAGTGGGCATCCCTGGATTCTGATCCAGACAAACCCCAGAGATCTTTCCCAAAGCCAGGCATCCCAGTGTCTGGGTGAGGTGTCCTTCCAAGGCACCTCTCGAGAGTCATAGACTCAGTACTGGGTTTTTTCATCTTAGGCCAAACAAAGGCTACCACTCTTAGACTAGAGCATATGATTGTTTCCAGAGCCCAGGAGAGTCACTGAATTCTGAATGGTGTTGAGGGTGCCAAGAAGGATATCCTGTGAGCTGCACAGCCAAGGAGGGAGCAGTCTTGACACAGAAATAGAAAAGGGTGATCGCCATACGGGCCACCAAAATGTGAGGTGTGAGGGGATTCATACCACAGATTGAGAGAGAATTCTCAACTCAAAGATTAGGATAGGGTTTGAAGCAAGAAGTTTATTTTACTTTCCAATGGAGGAAAGGGAATTGCAGGAAACAAAGAAGGAATGCCAGCCCTGAGGATGACTGGCTTCATCTTTTATTTGGGTTATAAATGATAGAGTAGTTATCATTGCAAACTAATAATGGGAATTAGTTGTGTTTTTCTGTTTTCTGCTAGGCTGGCTTTATCTGACTTCTCAGAATGTAGACTGGCAGATGCGGAGGAGGGCTATGCACCCTTTTCTGTCTTCTCAGGTCTGTGCCAGTTCTGTAAAACAAGCTCTTAAAAAAACAAGTTAAACCACAGGTGGCTAAGCAAAGAGGCATTGTGTGCAGTGATTTTTTTCTCTCTCGCTTTTTTATATATGTTAGATGATTTATTAGTAATGCCATACCTTCAATTAGGTAAACACTAAGGCAATATAAAGTATGGACTTTAGTTAATGATAATGTAACAACACTGGTTTTTTAATTGTAATAAGTATACCATGCTAAGGTAAGATGTTAATAATAGGGGATACTGAGTGTGGGTCAATTTTTATATAAATCTAAAATTGTTGTAAAAAATAAAGTCTACTCCACCATTCAGAATCTGAAGACCTAAAATCTACTTCTATCTGTTTCTCTGCTACATCCCTTAAAATGCCTGGTTAAATAGCTCAAAATTGTTTGACCTAAATTTTTCTATAAAGCACAACTTTAAAAAACTTTCATGTTTTTAAAAAGACATAAACTAAGCTGTATAGCATCCATGACTACATCTTTGGTACTTAAAAAGAGCAAAATAGGAGTTGCAGGTTTGATACACACCTTACGGGATATATCACATACATATTCAAGTCACTAGCACCCCTAGTTGGAGGATGAGTCAGCAAAATGCCTGGCTTTGCAGTAAATCAATAGGACTATTTTACTGATTGACTCTATTCCTTTGATCAACTTGGCAAAAATTATCAATTTTTAAAATTAAATGATAACTTACATAAAATTGAAATTAAAAATTCAAAAAGTATTTTAAAAATTAATGTAATTACAGAATTTGAAGCAAAATTTATTGCAGAATAATAAGCATTTTTAAAAATATCTTTTGGAAGTATTACATCTATAAATTAGTGAATTTTTTGAAAACATGGGTAGTGTCATATACATCTTTGCTATCCTTCTGCTTTATCTACTTCATAAATATAATTTCAATTGGGAAAAGTTTGATTTAGTCATATAGAAACCCCATAAGAATACACGTGAAAGGCACAAAGACTGGAGTACAGCCTAGGAAGATGCTCTGGGGAGGGGAGGAGTACAGAGTGTTTGATGGGATGGCACATCCATGCTTTGGCTGGCTGTGAGAGCAGCCAAGTGAGCACTCACTGCTCTATTTCAATAGCCCAACCAAAGATGTGCTTGCCATTTAGACATCAGGTACAGCTGTCACACACAATGAGGGAGAGAGCCCGTGCTGAGGTCCATGGTCCTGCTGATGAAGTTTGTGTTTTAGGTACCCAAGGACCACAGTTCTTGGCCTTAGGTGCTGCCATCTGTGGTGATGGGAGGTCAGGCCAGAAATCCTATGGTCATTGCTCTAGGCAGAAGTCCCAGTTCAGATCCTGTCCATTTCCAGCTGGTGTAGACTTTTAGTGGCATCTAAGGTAATTGCAATGTGATTACTCTAACAATGCACAATCCTCCTGTGCATTAGGGCTTCTTTGTTATTTCAAACTATTTGAAATAAAAAAGTAAAATTTGTTCTGAATGGATTCAACATTAAATTTTTCAGTGAAAGAAGAGAGCCCTTACATTACTTAAATTTGATTTCAATTGCAAAATTTTAAATAGTGGTAAAAGTTATTTAAAACATTATAATTTTTACATATACAATTTCTCACTGATGATGACTGTGATGGTTTGAATATTTTTCCCCTTCCAAACTCATGCTACTGTTGCCGTTGTAACAGTATTAAGAGGTAGGGCAATAAGCTAGGAGGATTCTTCCCTCATGAGTGACATAATGCCTTTATTACAAGAGTGGTTTCTTGATAAAATGATGAGTTCAACCCCCTTTTTTGTTTCTCTCTCTCTGTCCTGCTGTGGAATGATGCAGAAAAAAAAAAAAACCCTTGCAAGATGCTAGCCCCTCAGTCTGAGACTTCCCAGACTCTGGAACCATGAGGCAAGAAATTTCTCTTCATTATAAATTACCCAGTGTCAGCAGCACAAAGTGGACTAACAGTGACTATAAAAAGAAATTAGAGATATAATCATTTATCATTAAAAATTATTGATAAAAATTGCAAATAGCTGCCTCTAGCATAAAGCCTGGTATAAAGAAATTATGTTCTAAGAACAAGTACAAATTTTCATTAATAATTATAAATATGTTTTATTTGGGAATATTATCTCATAAAATTTATAAAATTTAAAAAAAATAAATTTAATAAAAAGAATAGGATGATAGCTACTAGAGCCTAGAGGTGGGGGGTGGGAGGTCAGAAGATGTTGGCCAAAGGGTACAAAGTTTTAGCTAGACAAAGGGTGTAAATTTTTCAGATCTACTGCACAACATGGAGACTATAGTTAATAATGTAATGTGTACTTCGAAATTGCTAAGTGAGTAGATTTTAACTGTTTGCACAACAAAAAAAATAAGTATGTAGGTGATGGATATATTAGTTAGCTTGACTTAATTATTCCATAATGTGTAAATATATCAAAACATTACATTTTATCCCATAAGTATAGTATATATGATTATTATTTATTAATTAAAAATTATAAAAATTAAAAAAATATCTCTTCTGAGGTCTACTTTTGACTTTCAAATAATTTACAAGAATGTAGTTTACAATGAGGATACTGATTTTTCTAATTTTATCATCAAATACAACGTAATCCTGAAGAATTCATGAAGCGTACATTAGCAGTTTAATGAATGATGCCAAAATTTATGTGTTCACAAACCAGGTCTTAAAATAGACTCTTATAGAATATTTTATTCAGCATTCTTAGTTGTTTATAGTGGGTGATTGGGTCTCAAAAATCTAGCCCAATAACACCAAATACAAAAGCTGTTAAATAGCTTAGTTAGTCAACTTCGTACTTAAAATTACATTAAATGATCAGGGGGCGCTCACTGATTTATTATATTTTAGGTGTATATTTTTAGCTACTGTGGCTAGTATTTTTCTACCTCTTCCTTTCCATCCTTTCTGGGACTCCAAGTGCACATATATTCCAGACTGCTTGAAAATGTCTTGTGGTCCCTGGATGCTCTGTTCCTTTTCTGTTAATTTTTTTCTTCTCTGTATTTCATTTTGGAAAGTTTCTATTGCTATTCTTCAAGTGCATTCATCAGTTTTTCAGTGTCTGATCTAATTTTAATTTCATTTAATGTATCATTTTAAATAAACTATTTATTTTAAACTTGTTTTAGATTTACAGAAAACTCGTGAAGATATTGTAGAGAATTACAATATCCTCCATGTTGTTATCTTTCATTAGTGTGGTACATTTGTTACAATTAATGAAGGAATACTGATACCTTATTATTAAAGCCCATTCATTATTCAGATTTTACCTAATGTCTTTTTTTCTGTTCCAGGGTTCCATCTAGGATACCACATTACATTCATTGATGATGTCTTATGAGATTCTTCTTGGCTATCACAGTTTCTCAGACTTTCCATGTTTTGGATGACTTTGACCATTTTGAGTAGTCAATACTAGTCACGTATTTTATGAATGTTCCTCAGTTGGGATTTCTATATTTTTTCATGATTAAACTGGGGTGATGTGTTTTTGGATTTAATGTATTTTTTATTTCAGACATTATGTTTTTCAGATCTAGGTCAATTTGGGGCTTTTCATATCTTTGTGTCTTTCCTTAACATGTGAATTTTTCTTCTATCTACTTGAACGTGAACATGTGTAATATATTAATAATAGCTCTTTGGGTTCTTGTCTACTTTTTTCCTCCAATTCTTCCCCAGGTCTGGAAATTGTTTACTAATTTTAAAATATGTGTTATTTCTGAGTATGTTTCTACATATTGATTTCTTTCCTTACTATGGATTGAAGTTTCCTGCTTTTTTGCATGATCGGTTTTAAGCTATTTTTGAGTTGGGTTTTCTGTTATTTACATATTTTTGATAATATAGTATAATATAAAGCTTTTTGAGTTAAATTACCACCGACTTTGACAAATTAGAACATATTATGCTTCACAAGAGTCAAGAATGAGAAAACTGGTATGGTATATATAGTAAAAAGGATGACCATTTGGCATACTGCTATAAATGAATTAAGCCAACATGACCATTGTACAGGTGGAAGAGAGGAAGAGAACAGGATAATTTTGCAACGTAAGGACAAACTTGGAATCTGTCTACATTCATCCCATGTTTACCCTTATTTATACTGGTTGTATTAAAGATAAAAGTGACCTTCGGCTCTTGCTTAGTATCCTGACACAAAATTCTACTTGCAGTGAAATTTGGTATAATATTTAATATTAATATAAACTGAGAGGGAGCATTTCTGGTTCTTTCATCACCTGAATAAGAGTTCCTAAGATTTATGTGGAAAACATACATTTTAATGAATCACCAGGTCCTCATCACTGCTGCAGCCCAAGGAATGTCTGTCTTGTGGGATACATTTAAGTTTAAAGCTGTAATTAGATGGAGGAATAAGGGAAAGTATATCTGCTCTATCTTCTCAGAAGCAAAAGTTTTATTTGGCTTTTTTTGGTATTCTCATTTGTTTGCTAAGATTTAAAAAATTTCTCATTCGTTTCAAGAGTGTTTGTAACTGCTTGTTGAAGACTTTTTATGATTGCTGCTTTGAAATTCTTCTCAGAAAATTCTAATATCTGAGCCATCTCAGCGTTGGCATCTTTCAATCATCTTTTTTCTTCAAATTATATTCGACTTTGTTCCTGGTATGATAAATGATTTTCACTTGTATCCTTGACATTTTGTATATTAGTTAGTGAGACTATGGATTTCATTTCATTTTCGTTTTTAGTAAGCAGTCACCCTGTATAGCGTAGAGTACAGATGTAGGTAGGTGTCAATATTCAGTTTCCTGTTGAGACCCGAACATCACAATGTGAAGCTGAAGTGCTGACTTGGACCAACTCATTTCTGACACTTGACATAGAAGTTCAGTTCCCACCTCAGTTCTGCTGACACTTTCTAAGCAAAAGTGCAGTATTGACTGGCAAAGCCTCATTGCCACCAAGTGGATGTAAACGTTTAGCTCCCTAACTGACCTTGCTGATCCTAGTGTAGGGTGGGAAGTGATAAGCTACACCTCACACAACCTTGTTCCACTTCTTTGCTGTTGGGTGGGATGGAAACTCGTCTCCCCATTTGGCCTCACTGACACTGTACTGGCAGGGAAAGTGAAGTGCCAAGTGGCACTGCTTTGTTGCTTTGGGTGGTGAAAAAAGTTTGGATTGTTGCTTGGATTCATATGTACCATGCTGAAGGGGGCATGAGATTGCCACCTACTACCACCAGACATGGGGTGAAGTTCAGTCTCCAGTTGGCCGCACTGATATCACCCCTGGGAGGGAATCAGAGTACCTCTTACTACAATAAGCAAGGCGTGGAAGTTTACCTCTCCACTTATATTAATAGCTGCTAACACAGTGGGCAAGGCAGTCTTCCTTTAGTTTTTAGCTGTTGTAGAATGGGTCTTATATTTTAAAAAAGTTTTCTATTCTGCTAGGCTATCTGTTTCCTGTTCCCTTGATTAGAAAACAGTGTTGGTTTTTTTTTTCTTCTCTTTATCTTTTGGTGATTCAGGGTTTCAGGCTATGCCAGTGTCCCATCTGAGATATATTGGAGGCAAAAAAGAAAGCCTCTGCCAGGCGCGGTAGTTCACGCCTGTAATCCTAGCACTCTGGGAGGCCGAGGTGGGTGGATTGCTCAAGGTCAGGAGTTCGAGACCAGCCTGAGCAAGAGCGAGATCCCATCTCTACTAAAAATAGAAAGAAATTATTTGAACAACTAAAAATCTGTATAGAAAAAATTAGCCGGGCATGGTGGTGCGTGCCTGTAGTCCCAATTACCTGGGAGGCTTAGGCAGCAGGATCACTTGAGCCCAGGAGTTTGAGGTTGCTGTGAGCTAGGCTGATGCCACGGCACTCTACTCCGGGCAACAGAGTGAGTCTCTGTCTCAAAAAAAAAAAAAAAAAAAAGAAAGCCTAAGAAACCCCAAAACTGTATTTTCCTCAAGTCCTGAGTTTTCTAGGTAGTCTGTTTTCTTTTTTTCACCATTTACAGAGAGACTCCCTAAGTTTATTCATTATGTTATGTCCAAAAGTAAAACATCCTAAGAGAGAGGATGAGGGAGGAATGAAGCACTCAATCTTGACTGGAACCAGACATCATTCCATTCAGAATTTCAGAAATTCTTGTTCATCTTCTTATGTCTGGCACCTGAGCGATTGCTCCTGCATCAGCATATCTACGTGCCAGCCAGTGATTGGACAGAAGTTGAACTCAAACACCTGAAGTACCTAGGACTTCTGATTGCTGCCAGGGCATCTGAGCTGAGTAGGGGAGTGTGTTCCAAGCTCAGCTCGTGTTCAAATATGCCCCCATTTTCAATTTATCCTGTGGCCTTTTGCATGTCCTGTGTTCATATGTGCAGTCTCTGGTCTGCTAGGAATGTGTGGATAACTTGGGTTTCTACCAGTCTCTGCTGTGCATTGCTACAGAGTCAGTCTAGAATATACTTGCACTAAGCATGACTACAGCCTCAGGCTAGCAGAATCGTTGACCCTGTTTGCTTTCCTGTCACTGAGAGTGACATTTCCACAACCTACAACTCTGATATGGGTGTTGCCACCTGTTCTCGCAATTGAGTGAGAACCTTTTGTTTGTACAGCACTGCTGCTAGTTCTCATGGCTTGGCCCAATTTTCCATAATCTCACATCAACCAAGCTGGGTGGGGTGGGGAGAGGCTGTTGCTTGGAGGAGGCCTATGCAAAAATGCCATGGATTTCCACTGTTCTTACATATTTTTTATACTCAGATGCCTTTCCCTCACTGATTTGCTTATGACTGGTCATTATGATGTTGTGCACTGTCATGAAGAGTAATGGTGGGACATATTCTGTATTTACCTTGTCTTCAACACAATATAGAACCTACTCAGTTCTCGGTGTCCCAGTCTTTATTGTTGGAGGAGAAAGAATGAGACTCTCTTCACTTAAAGAAAATTTTGAGAAAAACCAGTCTCAACTGTGATCCTCTAGCTTCTGCATCTGAACCACTTTCTACAAATAAACCAGATTTTGTTTTGTGTCAAAACAAGGATCTACTAATATTTAAATTACTATAGAAGGTTGAATGTACTTGGTTTTTCATAAATAGAATACAACTCAGTAATAAAAGAAACAAACTTGATATATGTGACAACTTGGATGGACCTGAAGGGCATTATGACAGTGAAACAGAAAGTCAATATCAGAGATTACATATTGTATGAGTCCATTTATCTCCTCAAAATGACCAAACCATAGAGATGAAGAATAGGCTAGTGGTTGCCAAGGACAGAGATGAAAGTGGGAAGGGATGGATATGACCACACAGGGGCAGTATAACAGTCTGTTTATGGTAGTGAAATAATTCTGTATCTGGATTGTTCTGGAGGTTGCATGAATATGTACATGGGGTTGAAATGCATAGATCTACACATATATACAAAGACATATACACACACAAATAAGTGCATGTTAAACTGCTGAAAGCTGAGTACGGTCTGTAGGTTAATACTATTGTACCATGTCAATTTCCTAGTTTTGTTATTGTCCTACAGTTGCGGAAAATGTCACTGTTGGAGGAAGCTGGGTGAAGAGTTCAAGGGCATCTATGTATTATTTTCGCAACTTCCTATAACTATAATAATTTTTTTCCTGTTGCAAGTTTTTTATTGTGGCAAAATACATATAATGACATTTAACATTTTTTTTTATTTCAGCATATTATGGGGGTACAGATGATTAGGTTACATATGATGCCCTTGCCCTCCCACCCCCCCAATTCTGAGCTTCAAGTGTGTCCATTCCCCCGGAGGTGTGCATCACACTCATTGTTTGTGCATATGTTTGTCCCCTTCTCCCCCCTCTCCCTCCCCCTGCCCAACATCCTATAAATGTTATTCTTATATGTGCACTTAAATGTTGATCAGCTAATACCAATTTGATGTTGAGTACATGTGGTGCTTATTTTTCCATTCTTGGGATACCTCGCTTAGTAGAATGTGTTCCAGCATTTTCCAGGAGAATACAAGAGGTGCTATATCACCATTGTTTCTTAAAGCTGAATAGTACTCCATGGTATACATATACCACAGTTTATTAATCCACACATGTATTGATGGACATTTGGGTTGTTGTAACTATAATAATTTTAAAATAAAAAGTTAAAAAAATAGTCACTTTGGCATAAGCACAAGCACAAATTCATATATACATGGAAATTCTCCAGGCATACTTTCTTGAAACGGTAGACAATTAACAGTGATTTTTCTCACAGATTTGATTTTAACCTGTTAAAGGCAAAGATATATTGAGTGAGAACAACCCAAGGTTATTAAATTTGTATGAAATAGAGGATCATTCTATATTACAAACTTTTAGAAAAAATTGAAATGAATTTCATGTTTATAAAATATGCACAATTAAATAATGATTATTTAAAAGAACTCATGATATTAAAAATGGACATAACAAATAAACTTTACTAAATTGTACATAAATTCTTACTAAAGCTAATATGCTGCTCAGAATTATAATTAGCTAAAATTTCAATGACATTAATTATATTTACATATTTATAAATGATAGCAGAGGCTCCTTTCTCCTATGCCCTATGGATTGCATAATCCCTGAAGGGAACTTCACATCTACTACCATAAATTAGGGTGTAAACACAGGCATCATAATTTCTTCCCTACAAAGTTTACCATGATAGGGGAAGTCCTAGGGGAGGCCTAATCCTGGATTTCTAATCACATGCAAAAAATTAAAAGGCTTAAGTAATTGCCATGTGCTCTATGACATGGTGCCTCTGGTGTCAAGGCTGTGGTTTTCCTTTTCATCCTTTTGGCAGATTTATAAATAGAAGTTTGATCTGCACCTCAGAATGGCTTCTGGAACATTCAGAATGTAAGATCTTTGCTTGATGCTCTTGCCAATCAAGGGAGGAGAAGATTATATGACTCCATCTGGTCAGCTTTGATACCTAAAAAGCCAGTGCTTCCTCCAAGACAGTGGAGATGAAACACATACAGTGGTCAGCACTGAGTGGAAGGTGGGTGAGTTAATGTAGTTTTTATTTTTCTCTTTCCTGTATGTTGCCAAAAAACTGAGGAAGGTATTATACTAAATAATGAGAAATCAAGCAGTTTGGATCTCTGAGTCTATTGCCTGCATTTCCCTTATCATATTTTTTCTGTTTTGGCTTCATCCTCAGTCTAGTAGGAAGACAGCTGTAGTAATTCCAGATGACACATCCAGAGCATAGCAACATCAGGGAAGGAGAAGAGATCTGTTTCTTTGTTAAAAAAATTAATGTATGGTATACATATAGGAGAGAGTAAGTATCATAAGAATATAGTTTGGTAAACGTTAACAAACTTAGTAACTAATATAACTAGCACCCAAATTAATTATATTTCTTTCATGCCTTCCTATAAACACCCATGAAGGCACATTATTCTTCCTCTGTCTAGGTAGCATGGGTAGAGGAAAAAGTGTAGAAATACTGGATGGTATGACTAATTATAAATCTTAGGTTACCAAGACATATATATTATCTCTTCAATCCCTGTTGTCAATTGTTGACTTCATGGATTCGTATAATAAGGTATGTAGGAACCCTGTAGATTGTCAGAGACTCCTGACTAGGAAGCAGAATATCGGTATGATTTCTACCCTAAAGGAATCCTCTCTTACTTGATGGTCATCACAAGGGAACTGAGTTGTCTAGTAGAATAATGGCAACATGAGTAGGAACTAGAAAGTGAAGATGAATGAGAAGAGATGAGAGACACATTCCCACAATCCCAGCTCATTGGCAGGTAGGCTTACACTTCAGCTACTCCACCTCTGTATCTTCTAGAAAGGACAGGAGTAATTTTCACATTCAGTTCATGCAGACAAAACACAGAGTGGTTGAAATTTTGAGGGGCGAATATGGCAGTACATTCGGACCCCATGAAACAAAGGAGAACTCTCCTGAACTCCACCAGTCTGAGTCCCCTCCTCATAAATGAGAATGTGTAAGGGGAGAGCTGGGTTCTGTATTAATGGAATTTTCTTTTGTTTTCCCAGATTTTTGAAGATGAAAATGCTGGCTACAAATGATTCCTTAGTAACTGAATTCATTTTTGCTGGATTAACTGATCGTCCAGAGCTCCAACAACCACTGTTTTACCTATTTTTAATGATCTACATTGTCACAATAGTGGGCAACCTTGGCTTGATCACTCTTATTGGTCTAAATTCTCACCTCCACACCCCCATGTACTATTTCCTCTTCAATCTCTCTTTCATTGATCTCTGTTACTCTTCTGTTTTCACTCCCAAAATGCTGATGAACTTTGTATCAAAGAAGAATATCATTTCCTATGTTGGGTGCATGACTCAGCTATTTTTCTTTCTCTTTTTTGTCATCTCTGAATGCTACATGTTGACCGCAATGGCCTATGATCGCTATGTGGCCATCTGTAGTCCATTGCTGTATAAGGTCACTATGTCACATCAGGTGTGTTCTGTGCTAACATTTGCAGCTTATACAATGGGATTTGCTGGAGCCACGGCCCACACAGGGTTCATGCTGAGACTAACCTTCTGCAATGCTAATGTCATCAACCATTACTTGTGTGACATACTCCCCCTCCTCCAACTTTCTTGCACCAGCACCTATGTCAATGAGGTAGTAGTTCTCATTGTTGTGGGTATTAATATCACAGTACCCAGTTTTACCATCCTAATTTCTTACATTTTTATCCTCACTAGCATTCTTCATATCAAATCCACTCAAGGAAGGTCAAAAGCCTTCAGCACTTGTAGCTCTCACATCATTGCTCTTTCTCTCTTTTTTGGGTCAGCAGCACTCATGTATCTTAAATATTCTTCTCCTGGATCTATGGACCAGGGAAAAGTTTTTTCTGTTTTTTATACTAATGTGGTTCCTATGCTCAACCCCCTCATCTATAGTTTGAGGAATAAGGATGTCAAAGCTGCACTGAAGAAAGCTCTGGTTAACATTCAGAGGAAAAACATATTCTAATTAGGAGCAGTAGAAATATAAAGAAATTGAAGGACCTCAAATTTTTATTGGTGTTTTTCATGAGGAGATATTGTTCATAACTTTGTTGCTTCTACAGATTGTGTTATGTGTGATTTAGTAGACTTGTCTTATTCCCCTTATAGCTAATCTTGTCTCATTTTTTGTTTTCATATCTCTTGCGTTTCTCATAAGTTTACTAAATAAGTAACAGCATGTTTATAAAAGAAACATATGCACTAATATTTTTCATTATTGTTTCATACCCTTTCTGTCCCCTGGGCTTTTATTGTCTGGGAAAATTATGATGAATTTTGTAAACTCAAAAAAGTAAA
Organism: Avahi laniger; assembly: GCA_963575035.1. NCBI lineage: Eukaryota > Metazoa > Chordata > Mammalia > Primates > Indriidae > Avahi > Avahi laniger. The sequence goes on along the minus strand of CAUYSK010025626.1, from coordinate 39,846 downwards.
AATTATAGCTTTCACATCAAAATACAGAATTGCCAAATATGATAGAAGCATTCTCATTTTTATCAATATTGTTATTTGTACAGGCAGCAGGATTCAATGAAATGTTTTCATTACAAACTATGTATAGCTTAAAGCAGAATTAGGTCCTCTTGATCTTGTTCTTTTGTTCTATTTAATATTGCAGAGAATACATATAACTCCATCTTTTATTACCATAGACAGCACGAACAGAGGATGATAAAAGAAATAATACATGTGTCTCAGGATTCCAATAAGGGGGGAGAAAGTTTACATTAAAAAACCTTAACTCATGTCTAGCTAAAATGGCATCAAAAATTTTGAAAAAACAACATATAGTTTCTATTGTAAATGTTCTTTTTTATTCCTTACAGGAAAATACTGTGCATTAAGTTAGTAGAATTCTAGCTAATAGTTTACTTATTCAGTGGGGTTTACAAAGAAAAAGTGTGGATTAATGATAATAAGCTATATTCCTACAAATATTTTGTGTGTCACTTAAACTTTTGTTTTACAACTAAGACATGAAACATATTTAACATAGAAGTCATTCCTTATAATTCATCTATGTTTATTTATTTAGGATATCAGATGTTTGTGAGATCAAGAAATACTTGTTGAATTGAAGTATCTTGTTAGATAACACCAATAATACATTTATTATTATAAATAATAGTTAATAACATATAATAAATAACAATCATAAATCAGAAGAACTTTGGGGCTTAACTTCCATTTTTGGAGGTGGACTGTGGCAGCCTTAGGAAAGTACTACTCAGCTCCCCATCAAGAGAACCAGTATGGGGAGTGCAGTTGACTGAATATCTATAGCTGATACTTCTTTTGGATCCGCCATGATGTTCAGGCAGAGTTCATACTTTCTCTGAGATGCTCTTAGCCAATGACTCAGCAGAGTGGATGGGACTTCGTTAGAGCTGGCCAATTTCTGTCTAACATGGGTCTCTTCTGACAAGCAATCTTTGCTTAGAGACTTCCTATCGCCCTAACCAAGACTTTTTAGAACTGTACTGTGGTCTGAGATTTTCCTACCCAATCCTCTCATTTCTTTCTCCTTTCTTAGGTGACAGACTTTCATCATGGTCCGAGGCCTTCATCACTGACGCTTACTCCCTCTCATTTTATCTTTTATGGGCATTTACTAAAGTAAATGTGGTACAAGTCTAATCAATTTCTTGGTGTCTCTTTCTTAAGGGACCCTAAATGACAAAGAGGACTTACATTAACTGATTTTAAAATTTAGTAGGTTTTGATTAGCATTTACGTGATGATTAGTGACACTGAGCATTTTTTGGTGTTTATTGGCCATGGGTCTATCTTCTTTGGAGAAACTTCTGTTCACCTGTTTTGTCCACTTTTTAATGGGGTTGTTTGATTTTTTTTTTTTTTGCTGATTTTCTTGAGTTCTTTGTAGATTCTGGTTATTAGTCCTTTATTGGATATATAGCTTATGAATATTTTCTCCCATTCTGTGGTTTGTCTGTTTGCTCTGTTAATTATTTCCTTGGCTGTGTAGAAGCTTTATAATTTAATCAAGTCCAACTTACTTATTTTCATTGTTGCTGTGATTGTCATTGGAGTATTCTTCATATATTCTTTGCCTAGGCTGATATGCAAATGTGGTATATGTATACCACAGAGTACTACTTAGCTATGAAGAAGGATGACTCAATGCCTTTGCAATAATTTGTATGGAATGGGAAACCATTGTCCCAAGTGATGTATCTAAAGAATGGAAAAACAAACACCACGCGTACTCACTATTAAATTGGAACTAATTGATGAGCACAAATATGCACAGAAGGAAGAAAATCTCAAAGAAAATCAAGCAGGGGGACAGCAGGAAGAGAGGATGGGTGAAAACCTACCTAACGGGTACAATGAACACTATCTGGGTAATGGGTACACTTTTAACCCTGACTCAAGCATTATAAAAGTGATCCATGTAACCAAAAGCATTTGTACTCAAGTAATACTTTGAAATAAAAATAAATTAGTATAAAGCTATGATAAGACAGGTTGGTTTTGTTATGAAGATAAGTGAATAAATCCATGGGACAAAACAGAGGATTCAGAAACAGGTCCTCACTCATACAGTCAATTGATTGTTGATCAAGCAACAAAGTAAATCTATAGGGAAAGGAAATACTTTTAAGTAATTGATGCTGGAAATACTGCTTGCCCTTAAGGAAACAATGAACCTTGGTTTCTACCTCACACCATACAAAAAAATTAATCTAAAATGGATCAAAACTATATACAAAAAAACTTAATCTATAAATTTTCTAGAGAAAAACCTACAAATGTATGTTGGTACAGACATAGATTTCTTAGACATATTCTAGGAAGCACTAAATTGAAAAGAAAAAAAAATAAACTTCATTAAAATAAGAACATCTATTTATCAAAAAATATTCATAGGCAAACCACAGGCTGGAAGAATATATATATGTAACAACTCATTAATTAAAAGATATATAAATAATTAAAAAACCCATTTAATAAATGGACAAATGATTTGAAAGAGATACCCTAAAGGAACGCATGCAAATAGCTAATAAGCACATGCAAATGTGCTAAACTTGCTGCACCCCTTTAGCTGTACAGTCAGCAGCTGGGTAGGACTCGCTTACCTGCTATCCTATCCTCCCTCACTGCACTGCCTGAACTTTGCCCCTTGAGTGACTCAAGCACTTATTAGGCATTTTTACTGATCTCCCTCATTGTTGGTCCTGGCAGCCTCTGGGCAGAGCCTGTGCTTCAGAAATTCAAGCAGTTGAATTCAAGAGGTTCCACATGAGAAGGATCAGCATACGAACTCTGGAAACATGAAAAAAAACAGGCTGTTTCAACATCCGCAAAGGATCACACTAGCTCTCCAGCAAAGCATTCCAATCAAGAGGAAATTTTTGAAATGTCAGATATGTAATTCAAAATATGGATTGCAAGTAAGTTCAATGGGATTGATGAGAAAGCTGAAAACCAACACAAAGAAATCAAAAAACTAATTCAGGACATGTGTAAAAAATTCACTAAAGAGATAGATATTTTTCAAAAATGGAATTTATGGAAATGAAAGTGTCATTTAGGGAACTTCAAAATACAGGGGAAAGTTTTAACAACAAACTAGACCAAGCAGAAAAAAGAACTTCAGAGCTTTAAGACAAGGGTTTGAACTAGACCATTAGTCAGTCAAAAATAAAGAAAAAAGAATCAAGTGAAGTGAACAAAATCTCCAAGAAATATGGGAGTACGTAAAATGCTCAAATATAAGAATCATAGATATCCCTGAGGGAGAAGAAAAAGAAAAGAATGGGAAATCTGTTTTAGGAAATAATGGAAGAAAACTTCCCTGGTCTTGTTAGAGATTTATACATCTGGATACAAGAAATCAAACTCCTGGAGGATTCATTGCAAACAGGACATCATCAAGACACAGAGTCATAAGATCGGCCAAAGTCAAATTAAAGGAGAAAATCCTGTAAACTATAATACAAATGCATCAAGTAACGTACAAATGAAAACCCATCAGACTAACAGCAGACTTCTTAGCAGAAACCTTACAAGCCAGAAGGGATTGGGGTCTCATCCTTTGTCTTAAACAGAATAACCACCAACCAAGAATTTTGTATCCTGCAAAACTCAATTTCATAAGTGAAGGAGAAGAAAAATCTTTCCCAGACAAACAAACACTAAGGAAATTTGTCACCATTAGACCTGCCCTACAAACAATGATCAAAATGTTCTAAACATCAAAAAGAATGGTCAACAGTAACCAGTGTAAAAACACTCTAAAGTAAAACTTCACAGCTCTCATAAAACCATAACACAAGGAAGTAAGCAAAGCAAATAGCTGACAATCAACATAATGACTGAAACAGTATCTCACTTATCAATACTAACATTGAATGGAAATGGTCTAACTGCCTCACTTAAAAGATAGAGATTGGCAGAATGGATTAAAAAAAAAAAAAACCCACAACCCAACTATCTCCTGTGCCCAAGAAACCAATTTAACTTGTAAAGAGTGTCATAGACTCAAAGTAAATGGGTGGAAAAAAATATTCCACACAAATAGAAACCAAAAATGAGCAGTACTAGCTATTCTTTACCAAATAAGACAAACTTTAAGTCAACAATAGTAAAGAAAAAAAACAAAACAAAGAAAACAGACAAAGATAGTCATTATATGATGATAAAGGAATCAATTCAAAAAGAAGTTATAAAATTCCTAAATAAATATGCACCTAACACCAGAGCTCTGAGATTCATAAAACAAATACTACTAGACCAAAGAAAAGAAATAAACAGCAACATGAATTGGGGGACTTCAACACCCCACTGACAGAACTAGACAGATCATCAAGGCAGAAAAATCAGCAAAGAATTATCGGACTTAACTTGGACTCTAGAACAAGTGAACCTAACAGATATTTACGGAACATTCCACTCCCAAACTTCAGACTATACATTGTTCTCATCAGCATATGGAGCATTTTCCAAGACAGACCATAGGTTATGTCACAAAACAAGACTCAGCAAATTTTTGAAAATTGAAATCATACCATGTTTCTTCTCAGATCATCATGGAATAAAACTAGAAATCAGTGCTAAGAGAAACTCTCAAAACTATACAACTATATGAAAATGAAACAATTTACTACTAAATGATCATTGGGTTAATCAAGAAATCAATATGGACATGAAAATATTTTTTTACTTGAACGACAATGGTGACACAAGCTACCACAATCTCTGGGATACAAAAAAAATAAACAGTAAGAGGCAAGTTCATAGCAAAAAGTGCCTACATAAAAAAGATAGAATGATCACAAATTGACAATCTACTATCACCCCTCAAAGACTAGAAAAATGAGAACAAACCAAACTTGAATCTAGCAGAAAACAAGAAATAACAAAGATCAGAGCAGAACTAAACAAAATTGAAACAAAAACATACAGAGAATCAATGAAACAAAGAGTTGGCTCTTTGTAAAGATAAATAAAATTGATAGACCATTAGCTAGATTAACTAAGAAAAGAAGCAAGAAGATCAAAATAAACTCAATCAGAAATAAAACAGGAGACATTACAAATGATACCACAGAAATACAAAAGATCACCCAAGACTACTATGAACACCTCTATGCACACAACCTAGAAATCTAGAGGAAACACACAACAGCCCAAGCTTCAATCAAGAAGAAATAGAAATCCTGAACAGACCAATAATGAGTTGTGAGATTAAATCAGTAATAAAAAAATCTCCCCAAAACAAAAAAGCCCCAGTACCAGATAGATTCACAGCTGAATTCTAGCAGACCTATAAAGAAATCGTACCTATCCTATTGAAATTGTTCTATAACATTGAGAAGGAGAGAATCCTATCTAACTCATTTTACAAAGCCAGTATCACCCTGACATCAAAGCCAGGAAAAGAAACAACAACAACAAAACTACAGATCAATATCCCTCATGAACATAGATGTAAAAACTCTTAAGAAAATACTAGCAAACTGAATCCAATAGCACATCAAAAAAATTAACTCATCATGATCCTGTGAGTTTCAGTCCAGCGATGCCAGGATGGTTCAACATACACAAATCAATAAATGTGATTCACCACATAAAGAGAATTAGAAACAAAAAGCATATGATCATCTTAATAGATGCAGAAAAAGCATTTGATAACACACAGCACCCATATTCATGATAAAAACTCTTAAGAAACTAGTCCTAGAAGGAACATACCTTAAGGTAATAAAAGCCATATATGAAAAACCCACAGCCAAAATCATATCGAATGATGAAAAGTTGAAAGCATTTGCCCTGAGAACTGGAACAAGACAAGAATGTCCACTTTCACCATTTCTATTCAACATAGTGCTGGAATTCCTAGCCAGAGGAATCAGACAAGAGAAAGAAATAAATGGCATGTAAATAGAAAAAAAGGATATCAAACTATCCCTGTTTGCTGATGATATGATCTTATATTTAGAAAACCCTAAAGACTCCTCCAAAGGACTCCTAGATTTGATAGATAAATTCAGTAACATCTTAGGTTACAAAATTAGTGTCCACAAATCAGTAGCATTTCTATATACTAATAACAGCAAAACTGAGAATCAAATGAAGAATTCAATACCATTTACAATAGCTGCAAAAAAATTTAAAATACCTAGGAATATACTTAACCATGGAGGTGAAAGGTCTATACATGGAGAACTACAAAACACTGATGAAAGAAATAATTGATGAAACAAACAAATGAAAAAACATTCCATGTTCATGGATTGCAGAATTAATATAGTTAAAATGTCCATATTGCCCAAAGTGATTTATAGATTCATTGTAATTCCCATCCAAATACCAACGTCATTTTCACAAAATTAGAAACAATTCTTAAATTTCATATAAAATAAAAAAAAAGACTCTTAATATACAAGGCAATACTAACAAATCTGGAGGCATCACATTATCTGACTTCAAACTATACTACAAAGTTATAGTAACCAAAATAGCATGGTGCAAATCTGTATAAGCGCTGATGTCCAGGAGTTGGCGGAAGCCAGTCAGGGTTACTGGACATTCTAGCCTCCGGATTGCACAGGAAGTCAGGAGGTGCCGCGGGCTTCTGAATCTGCACAGCCTGCTGTACTCTGCAAGGTGCAACCACATCCAGAGGCCTCAGGATTGGGGGCGTGGTGGGGGGTTTCCCTCTGCAGTTCATTGAAAGCCAGGCAGCAATCACTGCAAATCCTCCTCTAAAGGTCAGGTCGTCACAGCTCTGCCCATGCACATGGTGCAGCAGCGCCTTCCTGGAAGGGACGCAGAAAGGGATGGAGTGGGCACCGGACTCCCTGTCAGGTACCCAGCAGGGCCAGACCTCTGGAGGGAGGGCCCAGACTAGGGGAGGGCTAGAGGGGGGCGAACCACCCCGCTGATTGGCTGTCCCCGCTGTGACCCCTCCAGCTAGCTGTGCGGAGCGCGGGACAAGGCACATGGCCCCAGGGGAGGCGCGCTCTCAGAGAGTCTCCGATCGCAGGAGGCACCCGCACCAGGAAGATGCGGCGGTTGAGCTGGGCCCGAGCCCTCCGCCGCCGTGGCCCCTACTCCCGGCGCGGGCCCCGCACTCGCCACAGCCACGCGCGAAGCGAGGACGCGGGGATTTAACGCTCAGGGCTCGCGGCCGCGGCGTTCGTTGGAGGACCTTCCCGCATTCCCCCCGCACTTGCCTACCGCGGCGCCACGGTTTCCCGTCGCTCCGGTGCTTGTCGGGTTACCTGGACTTCTTCCTGTGGAGAGTTTTGGATTGTTTTCTATCTTCTAGGAAAAGACCCCGCAGTCTCCCAGCCGGCTTCCATCAGCCCTGGGATCGGCAGCCGGGCTCCTCCCTTCGTGGGGCAGGGAGGAGCCCGGGCTGGAGCGGGGACCCCTGTTCCATCCGTGTGCTCAGCCTTGGGATCCCCGAGGTGGCCTAGGCGCCACTGCCCCTTGATGGGGCCAGCTGTGAAGTCGTCAGGGCCGGCGGCGTCTGCCCCTGAGCAGCAGCCGGCACTGATGCAGGTAGGTGGCTGGGCTGTGGGGCCCTCGGGCTCAGTGCCCCCAACCTGGCCTTAGGTGCAGCTGCTCCAGAGCAATTTTCACGGGTGCTGGGTGGGGTTCCCTCGCCCGGCGCAGAGGTCCAAGATAGACTCAGGGTCTTGGAGGTGGTGGTCAGGGCTGGCGGTGCCGATTTTGGTCTACTGGGTGATTGGGAAGTAGCCATGTCCTTCCACCTCCCCATTCCCCAGCATAAGACATTCCCATATTCATCCATTTTTTTCCTTGTGGTCGTGGTGCCCTTTATAAAGCAGTGCCTTTATAAATCATGCGATGGAATAGTGACACTGCGCCAGCTAGTTAGTTTTATGTGGTTCCTATTGGAACAACATCCACTTTCCATGGAAGGCTGGCCTAGGCTCCTAGGCAGTGGGTGACACCTCTGGCCAGAATAAGATGAGAGGCTGTAGCAGGGAGAATGGCTTTGGTGAGACAGCCTAAACTCCACTCATGGCTGATGTGACTATACTGTTATAATGACTATAGTGTTAGTTTTACTCATGTAGTGGCCGTATTTAGAGGTTTTAATTATATAAGGTTGAATTTAGAGAGTAATTATCTGGATAATTCAAGTGGAATAAAACCTCATTTTACCACAAATTTTAGGTCATTGGAAACAGAGTCCCTGAATTATATTTATATACAACCTAGGAAAAGATAAGAAAACTATTCTTTTTAAGTTATAGCAAAAAGAAAAATTTATTTGGAAGAGGGATTCACAAATGTGGAAACATTTAAATTTAAAACAAAATTCTAAGGTTCATTAAATTTTTACGTGAGAACTAGTCTCTGTGCCTTTGCTCTAACTGTATTTTTCCTCCCCTTTACTTGTCTTTCCTTGAAGGCCAGTTTGGAACCTCTCCTGCCTAGGAATTAGGGTAGTGCCTACCCTGATGACACTTTGGGGTATACATAAGAGAATCCATATCCAGCCTTGAGCATAGGGCTGGACACATAATCAGCAGCAGTGGTTATGGTGGTGTTCTTCCCAAATTCTCTGATCAACATTTAACCTCTTTATTCTCTGACCATGAAAAAAAAAAAAGAACAAAACACTTACTGCCTATACCACTTTTTTACACTTACTATCCAATTTTTAAAATTTTTTCTATTTTAGATGTTACACTTTTATCTGCATGAAATTGTAGGTTTCTTGCTTGATAGGCAAAGATGGACAATACAAAACTTTAATTAGATTAAAAATCAGCTTTTACTTACGTTATGAACCACGTGGTCTTCACTTATTTATTTTTCCTCAACAGAAAATGAAAACATTAGTAGAAAGAAGGAGGAGTGTTCCATCTCTTCTCCCAAATAAAGCCCTGCAAGAACAGTTTAATGCCAGCAGGTAAGTGCGAGGTTTAATACTACACTTTTGGTATGTGCCTGGAATTTATATTAGATGAAGAGTTTTTCAGATCACATTTTTTTATGTGTAGGTGTTTTCCATTAGCACCAGTGTTCTCTGTTTAATAATATAAAATATGACTTTTTTCCTGAGGTTATTTAATAAGACCTCTTCTTTGTGGGAATCATAAAGCCTTTTCGAGCTGGTGTATATGGTTGGTTGGTTTAAAACTGAATTCAAAAGTGAATCTCACATCACAAAGTACCCAAACATGCAGGTTCCACATTTTATCAAAGTTTATTTGTGGAAACAATAAGAAATCAGAATACTGAAAAATGAATGTTGTTTTACACAAAATATTGTTTATTTTTCATCATAAGGTGATGCCTGTGCATGAATAAGGTCATTTTTCTCACCAGTTTTAGATATGAAAGAAGATAACCAAATTGAGATTATAAAAAATGGAATGTTGGTTTCTTTTAGATATTATTGGTTAAATTAGTGAAATTTGAAGTGGGAAAACAGGCCAAATATGTAATAAAGTTGCCATCTTATCTATTGTGGCTACTTACTATTTCAGTGGACATTGTAAGGGTCTTTCATAATGTGTGGAAATTTAATGGATTTTCAATTATTAATTTATTCATTTATTTTTAAACGGTATTTTGAACTCATAGCATTTTTTTGTGTTCAAATGAATCCTGTGATGACTTTCTTCTTCTTCTAAGCTGTGAATCCTTTTATGTAAAATGACGTCCCCATCTTTATTTACAGTGAGGGCATACCTGCAGCTATGATGTTTTTGTGAATGATGTGCTAATTTAACATAAAATCTATATGAACGTATGGAAGATTTTTAGTGCCATAATAGATTCTATATTCAAATTCCATTTAATGAAACTTATCAAAATATTTAGGTGACTTTCTTCCCAGTACTCAGCAGGTTCTCTCTGATCAGTACTCTTTCTGACCTATCCACAAAAGACATGCGTTAGTCATTGGGTTGATTAGGAAATGTAAACTCCTTTTAATAAGTGCCTAATGAAAATTTAATTAGGAAGATAATTTCTTAGAAGTTTTCATAGAGAGGTTACAGAAATTAAATACTGTATGAAAAAAATCAATGAATTAAACTTCATGAAATTTTAAAGCTTTTGTCAAAACACAGTGAGGAAAGTATAGCAGGCAAGCAACAGACTGGGAGCAAATATCTCCCCAAACACATACTGACAGAGCACCGTATACCAGCACAACATGCCCAAGATTCATAAAAAATTCCTATAACACAGTAGATAACGTGCATAATAACACACAACTCATTTTTGTAAAACTTATGAGCAAAAGATTTGAAAACATTTTACCAATGAAAGTGCACAAATGGCCAGTAAGAACATGACAGAAATGAGTCATCAGAGAACTACAAGTTAAAATCTTAATGAAAGGCCACTATGTGTACTCTGGACTGGCTGGAATTCCAAAGACCAACAGCAGCGAAGGTTTTCAAGGTTGTGGAACAACAGGGACTCTCCTACTGTGTTGTAGGGAATGCAGAATGGTACGACCACTTTGGAAAACTAACTAGAAGGTTTATTTTTTTTCTAAAATTAAACATACACTTATTCTATGACCCAGCAATTCCACTCTGGGATATTTACCCAAGAGAAATGAAAACATAGATCACAAAAAGACTAGTGCGATGTTTAATAGCAGTTAACACTAGAAATATCCCAGGTGTCCATCAGTAAGAGAATAGATAAACTCTGGTATATTTATACATTGAATACTATTCAGTAATATAAAGGAATGGATTATTGATAAATGAATTCCAAAGACATGCTGAGTGAAAGCTATCTTACACAAAAGAGTACATACTGTATGTAGTTCCATTTATGTAAAATTCTGGAACAGGCACAACCTTCACCTATCCCTCAGTTGTAAAGATATTTTCCTATGTGTTTTATTAAAATATTAATGATTTTGGTTTTTACATTTAAGTCTATGATCTATCTCAAATTATTTTTGGTTTATAGTATAAGGGAGAGGCTGAGGTTCGTTTTGATTTTCGAGATGGGAAAACCTTCAGTGGGGAAGACATCAGAATAGTGGTTTCCTCCAGGGTGTTGGAGTGGGGACTGACTGGTATAAGAAGTGTGAGGGATTTGGGAACTGATCAAGGAAAAAAGAGATGATGGTGGCACAAGGCTGCATGATGAAAGAAGTCCCTCACCACACGAAGTGTCCAGAGGCTTATGATGTGGGACCACCATCTAAAAGGGGAACAGGGCAAGAGAATTCTGGAAGAGAGGAGAATCAGAGACGGTGTCTCTGGAGAATACACGTCCAGGTTATGTTGCTCTGCAGTGAGGAATGTCTGGGTCAGAGAATGGTAAGAGGCAGTAGCAGCTTGTGGTCTCAGAACCACAGGTTCTCTCTTATCAGTGGCCAGCAGATGCTGGATCTAGTTTTATGGAGTATGCAAAGCAGGCAGGCTGTTAGTGGCTGCAAATTTTCTTGTGTGGGCTATTTTTCAAGTGACTGGGTATGTAAAATTTGAGTTTGGCACCAGTGAGCTTTTGAACTAACGGATATCAGCCTGCAATCAAGAAGGAACCCAGGGGTCAATCCATAGAAACTATGTTTTCTTAATTTAGATAATAACCAGAAGGGGGAATTTTTTTGAGTGATGATAATTTCCTGTATCTTGATAGGGGCTTAAATTAAACAGGTGAAAACATTTGTCAAAAGTCAGTGAATATCATGCTTTAAAAAGGGCTTTATTAAAAAAAAGGTCAGTGAATATACACCTAAGACTTGTATATTTGTGCATTTTGTGTGTAAAGTTTATATTAAAAAAAAATCTAAACATTGAACTCTAGTTAATGATATGCATGCTGAAGTATTTAGGGGGGATATGTACTGCTGTATGCAGTTCACACTGAAATACGAAAAACAAAATAGATTGATAAATAGACCAGGTGTAGTGGCCATGCCTGTAACCCCAGGCCTTTGGGAGGCCGAGGCAGAAGGATATCTTGAGGGCAGGAGTTCAAGACCAGTCTGGTTAGCATAGCAAGACCCTATCTTTACGAAAAAAAATTTAAAAAAGTAGCTCAGTGTGATGGCACATGCTTGTAGTCCCAACTACTCAGGTGGCTGAAGCAGGAGGATCGCTTGATCCCAGGAGTAGGAGGATACTGTGAGCTATGATCACACCACTGCACTTTAGCCTGGGTGACAGAGCAAGACCCTGTTTCTAAATAAATGAATGAATGAATGAATAGAAGGATAGATAGTTGGACACGTATATAATAAAGCAGGCACAGTAAAATATTCATGGTAAAATCTATGTTGAGGTATACATACATGTGTTTATCATAAAACTATTTCAACTTTGCTTTAAGTTTCAACATTTTTATAATGTGGTGTTAAGGACTACTGTGTGGCCAATACACTGGGGGACAAGTGAGGACACTGCCATTGCATTAAAAATTTACAGTTTTATATTTCTTGACCAACTTTAAGCTATAATTTTATAAAAACTTGGTCCTGTATTTGATAATTTGACTGATGATCTGTGGAATTCGATCTGTTACAGGGAAAGACCTTCTGCTGGCATGAACGCCCGTGAATTCCTCTCATCCTTTGTGTGTTCCAGTAGGACTCTAGTGATTGACGGCCTGGTAGAGCTCAGAAGAGGCCGGCAGAGACAAGAGCGACATCTGTTTTTATTTACTGATCTGCTTGTTGTTGCTAAAAGCAAGTAAGTGGACTGCACAGTTTCTCCTGGTTATCACTATGATAATTCCTGGTTATCATTATAAAATACTGCTGGTTATGATTATAAAATTACATTTCCACTAACAAAGATACCCTTTCTACTCAATGATTGTTGTAAGAATGTCTGGCCTCTGTTACTATACCTAATATCTGAAGTGACTTTTATGTTTGTTTCTTTTTTTGAAAAATAAAGTTTCCATTTTTCATTCATACAGCAAAATGTTCATTTAGGTCCTGTGCCATGCCCTGAATAAATGTAGGAAATATAATGAAGGATGTGATGGGTATAGTCCTTGCTCTTTGGTGGCTTACATTCTAATATGGGAGCTTACCTTCCTGTGTGGGGGGAGGCGGGAAGGACAAATTGTGATTAGTGCTATGAAGAAAATAGGGTGGTGGGTGAAGTAAAAGATGGGGTATATGTTAGGTAGATGTAGTCAGGGGGAAAAATCACTGAAGGATGAAAAGCAACCAGCCATTTAGATAGATACTGGGAGCATGAGCATTCTAGGTCAAGAGAACAGGTCAAAGGTGGTGGGGAAAGCTTGGCCCTTAGAGGAGTTCGAAGAAGGCCTGTGTAGCTGGGGCCTAATGAGCAAAGGAGAGTGATAGGAATTAAGATTAGTGAAATAGACAAAGGTTAGGTTGTCAGGACCTTGTAGACTGTGTTAATTATCTATTGCTGTGTAACAAGTTACCCCAACACATAACAGCTTAAAACTGTAAACATCTACATTTTCTCTGAGTCAGGAATCTGGGAGTGTTTCACTGGGTGGTTCTGGCTCACGAGCCCTCATCAGGGCCCTCTAGCTTGTTGGGCAGGGTACCAGTTATCTCAGGGCTCAACTAGAACCCAAGAAATCACTTCTCAGCTCTCTCATGTGGGTGCTGGCAGCTGTATTTCCTCACAGCTGTTCTCCAAAGGCTTCCTCTCCATGTGAGTCTCTCCACAGGGCTGCTCATAATGGCAGTTGCTTCCTTCAGAGTGAAAGATCCAACAGAGTGAAAGAGAGAATAATAGGCCATTGAAATAGCACCCAAAATAGAAACCACAGTATATAACCTGATTTTGGAAGTAGTGTACCATCATTTCTGATGTATGCAATTGGTCATACAGAGCACCTTTGGCACAGCATGGAAGGGAACTACACATGGGTATGAATATCAGGAATTAAAGATCATGGGGACCGTCTTGGTGCCTTAGTACCACAAAGGCTATTATAAGGACTTCGGATTTTATTCTGAGGGATTTTAATTGGGGGAGTGGTAGAGTGTGATTCTTTTTTTAAAAAAAATATAATTCTGGCTCATGCTAGTTAGATAGTACGTCGGAAGGCAGGCAAGAGGAGAGTCAAGGAGAGTAGATAGTAAGCTGTTAGTGGTCCTGATGGAGACAGTGAGGGCTTTATGTGAGGAAATGACAGTTAAGAGGAAGATACAGACGTATCTGGAATATACTTCAGAGGTACCCAAGAGGATTCACTTTCTGCTCAACACTAAATACCAGTGCAGTTAATACTCAACCTAGAACACAGTGGCTGCCACTGGCTCTTTTTCCCATTGCCCTTATGTATGAAACATCAGGAAAAATAAAAGTATTTGAACAAATCCAATCTCATGAAGGAGATTTTTAGTCACTAGAGAAGAGTAAACACTTTTTTCTACTCCCCACACTCAACACACCTGAGTTACTCAGTGCCATAAATAAGACATGGGCAAGGGTAAATAATTTTGCAAAGCACTGTATTTAATCTGAGTGGTATTAATAACAAGAGAAACCAACTGTTCATTGGGATGTTATTGTGTTTTAGGTATTCTTGTAAAGACTTTAACCCTTGTAACTATTCTATGAGGTAGGTACTTATTTTCCTCATTTTAGAAAAGAAATTGATATTCTTCTCACTACTGCACTTGTCCAATCTTAAAAAAAAAAGAAAAAAATTAATACTGAGAGAAATTAAGGGACTTCCTCAAGGTCACAGAGTAATTAGTTGAACCCACCTTTGAACCTAGATCTACCTTATTTCAAAATTCATTCTTTTAACTAATATGTGGTCTGCTGCCTCTATTACTGAACTCTTTTTTAATGGATTTCATAGGACAGTCCTCAACCATACAATTTTTTTCACTGTTAAATGAGTCTTCTCTTTGTGATGAGTAAAATGTTCCAACTAAATACTCATTTAGTAAGAAATGGTATAGAATGCTTAGTGAACTTTTCAAGTTAAAGGCAACATAAAGATAATGAAACAGTTTCAGAATATTTTCAATAGAAGTGATACCTACAAATGTAGTTTTGGATGTAGATATGATGTTTTGAGTAATACAGTGAAAGAAAAGTGGTTTTTTTGTTTGTTGTTTTTTGTTTTTTTGGTCTAAGCCTTTGCACTTGAACAAGTGCACATGAAGATCTAAGTAGGGAGGCTGTTACCGGAAGAACAAATCATTATTTTTTTTAAAAAATTTGTTCATTTAAAAATTATTTTATGGTTATATTATGTATGCTAGGTATTATAATAGGAGAATCAGAAAGGTCTCATTTAATTTTCCTAGCAATCCTCCAAGATAAGAGTTGTTTTAGATGTTGAACACTGAGGCTCAGGGAGGTTTGTCATAGACTAGGAAATGGCAGAGCTGGGGCTTGAACATAGACCTTAATTCCAAAGGCTGGCTCTTTCTGTCTTCCTTACCACATTGTACTCCTTGGGTGCAAAGCTTAGCCTGGAGGTAGATAGGCAGACGACAACCAATTTCCTGAACTGTAGGACCTTAAAGGCTACTTACTTGTAACATGCATTCAACTCTTAGGGAAGATGGTATTTTCCTTATTTTTTTGGATGTTTTTTTCCTAAGCAGTTATTTAGAGAACTTTTGGGTTTTTTTTTTATCTTAAATTATTTGTTGTTCTATATACTGTTCACATCTAAGTTGTTTTTATGTAACCTATATTTTGTTAAAAACATTTTATATAAAGACACTTGTATTACCACTAGAAAATTGTTGTTTTTAGGTATATGGGCAAAATTTGTGCCCATTGTATACTTTTATAGCTTTTTATTTTAATTGTCCCTCACATAGGGTTACACCATTTCATCCCACAAAACTCTGTTGTCCACTCTAATGTTTTTATGAAGTGACAAAATTTATATCAATTGATGTAAATGCTGTTATTTACAACATTCAATTCATGGGAGATTATTTTAAGTACATTCTATATCCTTTGGGGATATTTAAAAGTTTGGGTGATCTATGTTATTTTTATGTTTTTGGCATAAACCCAAGAGCTTTAAAAAGATAGAAAGAACATAGATATTTGAAGAGATGATGACGGTGAGTAAATCCTACCACTTTACAAAAATTTAGAAAAATTTTTAGAAAATATATTACATGATCATTCTCATAGCAAACATTTAGATACAGTCACAAAGCCTTCTTAATATGAAAGAACTTATTTTTTTTTTCCAAAATAAACAACAGCAACCAAAAAGAAATAGCCTCTGGCAATATCAAACGTGTGTGAATACTTACCCTTGGATAAAGAATTGAGTGGTACCCTGGATCAGCTAATTTGTTGAAATAATCTGAGACCAGTGCTTGGTCTTCATACTTAGCCATGCGGAAAAGGGGAGACCTCAGTTCCATATTATGTCAGCTCATCTTTAGGCTTCATTTGGAAACCGCTTTCTGTCCTTGGGTTGGGCCTACAGAAGTAAACTCAAGTGGGATAAATAATTGATAAGCTGTCACATATTTCCTTAGTCAAACTAAGTGAATTTTAGTAAGAGCAATAATAGAAGGGGTGTTAAATGCATCCTTTTATTGGCTGAAGTATTATATTTGCTCCATTTTGCGCTGGATGTTGACAATGTTGCAGAAAATCGTTTTGAATTTATTGTCGTTCTTTTCCATACTAAATTAGGAATGTGTTATAGGAGGATGAGGCCTTGGGATCTACTTTTATATTCATTAGGGGTGACACTTTATTGATCCAGGAAAAGGATCATGGGAATGACTTTTTCCCCAGGTCAGTATGTGGGAATGTTTGTACACAATATGTGAAGTATCCTGTATAGATAGAGATCTGCATTGGAAAACACAAAATGTCAAAGCAAACATGAAAGGATACCTTTCCTTCCAAAAGATTTGTAGTCTTAGTTTTATATTACCTGAATAATTGACATCATGAAATAAAAATCGGTCTGTAATTGAATCTGTTTCATAAAAAAATCTAATGATTATTAGCAATAGGGTAAAAAATATTGAAATAAAATATAGAAAGAAGTCATTTTGCCATAACACACTTTTCTGTTACACTTAAATTTAGTGCATCCTGTGGGAAGCTTAGATGAGTCTTTGACTCTAGAGTGTCCTTCATGCATATTTCCTGCAATATCTTTTTCATCTTACGAATTCCACTTAAGAATTTTAGCCTTACTGTTCCATGAATCAGAGTTTTAGGGATGTGTCCACATATGGGGTATCTTTGATTTTATTTTAGCTTTTCCACAAATGCTTCTGAATGGTAGGAAGGACCCAAGTTTCCCTGGGCATTCTCTTTATCCTACTCAGTTCCTTGCATTTAAATCTCAGGTCCATTTGAGCAATAAATCTGTCAATTAGCTCAAGAGATATGATGGTTTCCATATCCAGGGTCTAACTGGGATTAGGTAGAAATTGTCAAAAAGGAATTCTTAAAGTAGATTACCTTCTGAGTCCCCAGGGATAAACATGAATTGTGTCAACCCTACTCTCTTTTAGGTTCTTTTTGAGGCTACAGTTCTTCAGTTTTAACCAGAATATAAGGGAAAATGGTTGAACACAATCTTAAGAAAGAAATTTAAAATAATCTATGCTTCTGAAGTCTGAAAAAGGTTGTAACCACTCAGTTGAAAATGTATTATAAATTCCTCTAATTAATTCCAGATGTTTTCAGTGCATATCTCTTAAGGCGGAAATTTTATAAACATCTTAATAAATCATGTATACTTTTTGTGTTCAGCCACTCCAATCTTTCTGGAAATAAGCAAGTTATAAATAATAAATGAATTAATTTTTTGTAACAACAGTAAATTGAAAAGTAGGTTTTTGATCCAAATGCAAGGCTCAATGTATAGAGAACTAAAATGGCAATTTGTGGCTATTTGCTGCTATACATGCAGACATGAGGAATAAATACTTCACCAAATGTCTTAAAGGCCTTCTTGGTCCAAGGTAGCCTACTATGTTACAATTTACTGGGTCAGGCACTGAAGATAAAAACCATGAATAGACATTAACACAAGTACAGACTCTCCCACACAATTTAAGAAATAAAATAACAAGAGGTCCTTTTTCGTTTTTATCTTTCTAGGTACAAAAATAACTTTAAGTTGGAAAACAAAATTAGCCTAAATGACATGTGGACAGCAAGCTGTGGAGATGAAGTGGGAGATGGCAAGAGCATTGCTATGAAATCCTTTGTCTTGGGCTGGCCGACTCAGAACTTTGTGGCCACTTTCAGGTAAGAATCACAGCTTGTCGTGTGTTTACCTTGTTTAGCTACTATGGTGATTTCTGTGATGAGAGAAAAAATTTAAGCAAATTTTGTTCCCCAACTTGTTAGAAGGAAAATAATTTATTCTGATTATTTCTGAAGTCAGTGACTCATCTTTTGATACATACACTCGACCAAGATGCTTGTGTGCCCTATGTTTCTTCCAAAGAACTTTTGGCTAAAAACCTATGAAAATTAGTGGTACCTGTTGGGAACCCTTGAAGTCAATTGCCTTGGTTTGACCAGTGAGTTTAAAAGGGGCTCTACTGAAACATCTACGGGGATGAGAACTTCCAGGAACATGAAAGGGGAACAGACTGGTGGTCAGATCTTTAGGACTCCCTCTCCATCATCCCTTTTCCTAATGTCTAGGGACTTACTTGTTTTACATATTGAGCTTTTGAATGTTATCAGTCTTTTCAAAGCACTAAAATGGCCTTTACTGAAGCATATTTTATAAAATAGTCCAAATAAGTTTGGAGAAGTGGTTTATAATCCAAAATTGTCTGAAAGATAGTTTATCATCATACAAATAAAATTAATGTCATGAAATAGTGGGTTGCCTGAATTGTATATGAGGTTTTGGTTTAGTATCTAGAGAGATGTGACAACCAAGAGCAAACTTAATATTTTAAGAAGTAAAAATTGGTTTCCCAAGAGTCACTTGTAGGTGAAGATGGGGTTGCAGAACATATGAATAAAGAATTTTTGTCCTCTTATGCTGAACATGCTTAATTGGCACTAAAGTTCAGGGAGAGCATACCAAAACTCACCCCTGTGCTTTTGAACAACTGTGCTCCAACCCCAGTATTTGTTTTCTTCTTGAAGATTTAGTGGCCGTTACATGCACGTGATGCTTTTCATTCTGCTTCTCTTCCCTCCACCACCAACTCCTCAGGCATCATCCTAAAGCTGCTTAAGTAAAATTTTCCAAGCTATTAATCTCTATTAAAAGACAGGCATTTCATTAAACTCTTCTGTGCATTATTGGCCAACCACAGATTTTAAGACTTATTTGGAAGGAGCATGGGTTTCTATCTTTCTCTGTATATCTTCTTTTCCATGACAGATTTCTATAGATATTATCATTTCTTACTGCTTAATCTCCTTAGAGTTACAGGTGAAGGGGAGTGATTTCAAGTGAGGGGTGTGACTAGATTATGTGTTTAATCAAAGAATTTCCATGAAGCTTCTTTATAAGAAGAGGGGGAAATATGAAAACAAGTTATGTGTGTGTGTGTATGTGTGTGTGTGTGTGTGTGTGTGTGTGTGTGTGTATATATATATATATATATATACCCCTCACTTGAAATCACTCCCCTTCACCTGTAACTCTAAGGAGATTAAGCAGTAAGAAATGATAATATCTATAGAAATCTGTCATGGAAAAGAAGATATACAGAGAAAGATAGAAACCCATGCTCCTTCCAAATAATATTTAGTGGCCGTTATATAATGTTATATAATGTGATGATAAGAGCAATTCCACTCTGTGGTCTTTTTCTCTAAAAACCCATAACTTCTGTCTAATCATGAGAAAAACTTACAATTCACACAAATTGAGGGACATTGTACAGGATACCAGACCAGTACTCCTCAACACTGTCAAAGTCAAGAAACAAAAACAGGGAAAGATTGAGAAACGGTCAGAGATCAATTACTAAGGAGACATGATATTTAAATATAATGCAGTATACTGGATTGGATCCTTGAACAGAAAAAGGACATTAATGGAAAAAGCAGTGAAATCTGAATAAAGGCAAGAGCTTAATTAATGCTAATGTACTGGTATTGATTTCTTAAGTTTTAACAGATGGACCATGATAACATAAGGGGATAACATTAGAGGAAATTAAACTGGGCGACAAGTATACAGGGACTGTCTGTATTATCTTTGTAAGTTTTCTGGAAATCTAAAATTATTTCAAAATTAAGTTTATTTTTTTAAAAAAGTAAAGTGTTGCATTCTGCCTCTCCTCTGGCATGGCAGAGTAGGTTCTTAACAGACTGACCACCCTACAAATAACAACTGCAAACTCCAAAAACTACCTGAGGGTTAGGAGAATGAACAAAAGTTGGCAGATTTTGAAGAGGAGCTAAAACTAGGAGAAAAGCACCAGCAGTGGTGAGTTTTCTGGTTTTAGGGCTTCCGTCTGAGGGCAAAAGGCAGTCACATCATGATGCAGGGCAACTAAAGCTGACACAAATTCTTAATCCTTCTGGTCTGAAGAACCAGAATACACAGTCCAGATCAACCACAGCTATTACAACATGAGGGGGAATCTCATAAAAGAACATGTCAGAGAAGGGAAGCTGTAAATTCTGTGTACAGACACTGCCCAAGTCTCTGCTGCACCCCACATGCCTAGGATAGTCTTGCAGCTTAAAGCTAAGACCAAAAGAATTGTACTGAACTTCTGCCCACCACAGGTGAATTGGACTTTGTAGCTTGAGCTAATCAAGGTAGTTGCTTGCTAAAGCAAAAACATCAACACTCTTTTGCAAATATAGCAAAATACAGTCTCCAAAACCAAACATTTGTAATGTCCAAAGTATAACCTAAAATTTCCTGACATCTAAAGAACACGGAAAGAGAAAAGATAAATCGATAGTGACCTATCCTGAGATAACCCATATGTTAAATTACTAGAAAAGACCTTTAAAGCAGTTTTTATAAGTATGCATGGTAGGTAAAATGAAAATCCAATTGAAATTAATAGAAAGATAGGAAATATCAGCAAAGAGGTAGAAAATATTTTACTATGGCCAGATAGAAGTCCTAGAACTGAAACTACGATATCTTAAATAAAAGATATTGGCCTTTCTTGCAGAATGGAAGTGAAAGAGTAGTCAGTGAATCTGAAGATACATCAATACAAATTGTCTAATCTGATGAAGAGAGAAAACAAAGTTTTTTTTTAATGAAAAATATATCAGGGACTTGTGGAAAAATGTCACAATGTATAATATACATGTAATTGGAATTCCAGAAAAAGCAGAGATGGAATGGGTCAGAGGAAATATTTGAGGCTATAATGTATATTAAAATCTCTCAAATTTGGCGAAAGACATAAATGTGCAGATTGGAATAAGCTAAGAGAACCCCAGACAGGATGAGATGGATAAAATCGTGCCCGGTCATGTTATAGACAATTATTATACATGAAAGATAAGAGAAAAATCTCAAAAGCAGGAAGAGAAGATTGATGCATTATAAATAAGAGAATGATGATTTGAATTATTGCAGATTTTCATTGGAAAATTTCAAGGTCAGGAGACAGTGGAGCATCCTTAAAGTGTTGAAAGTAACAACTTTCAACCTGGAATACAATAATCAGCAAAAACATTCTTAAAAAATGAAGGTGAAATAGATTTAAAAAAACTATAAGAATTTATTGCCAACACACCTATTCTACAAAGAAAATGTTAACAGAAGTTGCTCAGGACAAAGTCAGTGATATCAGAAGGAAGCTCAGATCTTTAGGGAGGGATAAAGACCATTGGAAATGGTGTGTTATGTCTTGGTCAATATTAGGGAAATCTAGGTCATGATCAGTTTAAAATGCCATCGGGCTAGCAGCTTAAGAAACAATCTCTCCTACCGAGTTACTGTAATTACTATTAAAAAAACAAAATAAAAAAGTAAAAAACTAATAGCTTTGAAATCTAAGGCTGACAACTGCCATATTGAAGAATTCCCAGGTGAGTCATATTGGGGAGAGAGCAAGGAATCGATGTGAACTCTTCATGTCTTATTTCAGGAAACAAGACAGATAGTCATGTCTCAAAAAAGGCCAAAAGGACTTTCATATCTCTGTCACTACATGTCTCTGATTTACAAGCCTAGCTTTTTTTTTTTTTTTGAGACAGAGTCTCACTCTGTGGTTCAGGCTAGAGTGCCATGGTGTCAGCCTAGCTCACAGCAACCTGAAACTCCTGGGCTGAAATGATCCTCCTGCCTCAGCCTCCCAAGTAGCTGGGACTATAGGCATGCACCTCCATGCCCGGCTGATTTTTTCTATTTTTAGTAGAGTCAGGGTCTCACTTTTGCTCAAGGTGGTCTTGAACTCCTGAGCTGAAGCAATCCTCCCGCCTCGAATTCCCAGAGTGTCAGGATTACAGGCGTGAGCCACTGTGTTCCAGCCCATAAACCTAGGATTTCTATGCACCAGAAAAATAAGTGCTACACCTTGATTTTACAGATAACTGTGTGATACAATGGGAACATTTTTCAAAACACACAGGAAGTACTTCAATCTGATGATGGTCTATCTACAAGAGTAATCAGAAGAATACTATTTTAACTTATGTACCTACTGTGAGTCTTAAATTACAAACTCAGGCGTGACTGTTTATTTAGAGATCAAATTCATGTTCCCCTTAAGCCTCCATTTTCCCAGGCTGGTAGGAAATCAGATGTTCTTTACTGGAACTCCTGTTTTCTTAAGGGAGAATCAGAATACGAGAGACTTTTGCCATGCCTCACTGCTGTCATCATGTTTTTCTATGCCCAGAGTTGTCTTTGTACCTCCAGAGATGTTCTGCTTCCTTGCCACTTGCGGAAGGAAGACATTTTTTCTTCCTTGCTGATATGAAAACCTTGGTGCCTGGGCCCAGGCTCCCTAGTTGCTCCTTAAAACCATTTCCTCTGGATTCTTTGTTTCCTTAGGACACCTGAACCTAGTGACATGTTTCCAGCTCACTCTGAAGGATGACAAACTTCTATGCCGCCCATAATTTGAATCTTCCAATGTGCCATGCCCTTTTTCTTTCTTTAATATACAGTGTTTTCTCCTCTCTCAAGTATTAGTAGTATGTTTTTTAATGGGCTTAGGTGTTTATAGAACTCAGAGATAACTTGACTTTGGAGCACGTCTGTTTTTAATCCTGTAACTATACCTGAGATCAATAACTACTAAAGAAATGGAGCCCTGGATTGCAGTGTAGAGTAGGGGGAAGGGGCAAATAGAAGAAGATTACACAGATCAATCTCTATAAATTCACCTGACACACTTCATAATTTATTTTTTAAAGTAATGTATGCTATATATTTGCATGTGGTGATATTTATAACATAATGCTAATTGAAAGAAGCCAGACTCAAAATAGTATAGACTGTATGATTACATTTACGTGAAGTATCCAAACAAGCAAAACAATTCTATGCTCTTGGAAGTTAGGGGAGTGGGAACTACTGGCTGAAAGGAACATCAGGTGACCTTCTAAGGCGATTATCTGCTTTATAATCTGGGTGGTGGGTATGCAGGTGTGTTCAATTTATAAAAATTCTTTGAGCAGTACAGTACAGCTTTGTGCAGTTTTCTCTGTACAACTTATTTGTCAATTACTAAGTGTCGCAAAGTGGTAGTTTTCTTTAACTGCTTTGAAAAAGCTAATGGGTCTGAAGAAAATGTGTCGTCTTTTTTCCACGCAGGTTTTTGCTGCATAAATGCAAGATTTAACATAAACCTGCAAAATTCCAACATAGAAAATCTTTTTTAGAAAAGATAATAAAAAATGAAAGATGGAAGCTGCATGGTTAGCGGTAAAAAAGATGTAACATGCTTTCTGATGGCCAATCCTGAGAGATTGCTTCTGGAGAAAATTGCTAAGCAACAAAGTTAGAATCAAATTGCAAATATTTATGAAGTGTATTTTGTTGGAAAAAGGCAATAGAGTAGGGTTGCCAATTTCTTTAAAGAGATTAGAAATATGGTTTTCAAAGCTGTAAGTGACAAGACCATATAGGAATAAAGTTAATTTTATTTCTAATTTTAATAATTAAATGCAGCTGTGACATCAGCAAAAAAAATATTAATCAATAGAAATTTAGTTGTAAATGGATTGAGCTTAATCAGGTTATAGTAATCGAGAATAAGATTTCTATGAACTCATTTACTAAATTATAATTCTGCTGTATGTATTTAAAAAACATGTTTCTTTTCCTAACAAGAGTCTGGTTTCTGGGACAAGATATTTTATCCATATTCCAAATTTCTCCTTAATCTCTTTAATCTCAATATTAAGTATACTTTGTATGGCCCTTTATGCTATAAAAACACTCTGAGTGAGATAATTAACCTAGTTTTACAGATGTGGAAAAACCAGCTGTTGAATTCCAAGTCAAGTACTCTTCCACTGTAAGAGCTACCACCTTCTGGTATAATACCACTTGTAGAGAAGCAGCTGAGTAGAAAAGAAGGTCTGTCTTGGATCCATCAAAGAGAATTTAATACAACTACACTTGACTGTGTAATTTTTCCAAAAGGGCATTTTCACCATGGGGTTCTCCAGAACAAAGTTATGCTGAGGTTGCATCTTACATGTGCGACTACATCAGTAACAACAGGCTGTTCGTATTTTCATCTGGACTGACGATCTTAAATATGTTAGCATAAGTGGTGTATGTGATTTCTGTCTTCCATTTTCATTGCAGTTCTTCGGAACAGAAAGACACATGGCTGTCTCTCCTGCAAAGGTATTTCTTTCAGTATATGTATTTTTAATCTTTAATCTGCAATAAATGAATGAAAAACTTTTCTGGCACTTTCTGGGTGATAGACACGGTTGAAGCTCTTACTTGGGTGGGACAAGGGCAATATACATAACCTAAACATTTGTACCCCAGTAATATGCTGAAATAAAAAAAAACAAAAGCAAAAAACTATTCTGCAGAGACGTGCCCCAAGTCATTCCGCTCTCCTTAGTAGAAATTGTTCATTTGTCCTGAAAATAAGCTGCTGTTTAGATTGTTCACTAGCTGCTACTTACTGTAAATAATGTTCTTTCATTACATGTATTTCTTACTTTCTAGGAAGGAGAGCTCTGAGGTCTAATTAGACCATTTTAGGGAGAGATTAGTCGATATTATCTTCCATCTCTTTCTGTTGTCACCAGTTTACCAACTGGAGCTAACAGTTTCCTCAAAGCATGTGTTAAGTTTCCATAAATGCAGGGATTTCTGCTGAGCCCCTCAGAAATCAATTACTACCTCCACCATTGAGCATACAGACTAGGATGACAGACTTAGCATCGTCTGCTGGACTAGACCCATAGTCCTTCCCTCGTTCCACTCCTCTCCCCCTCCCCAAGCAATGGGATAACCAAGGTTTACACTGTACTGGAGAGCTAGATGAGAAGTAAAAGGTCATTGCTTTGGTTTGGTCTTGTAAAGTATTTTTTATGCTCCTGTTCTTGTCATCAAGGTGTTCGATGTGTCCAGAGAAGGCACGGAAGTTTTAAGGATAAAACATTACCCAGAAGTGCACTAACCTGCCTGTGCTCCTCAAACCTCACTTGACGTAGAGGTCTCCTTCTTTTTTGTGTCCATGTCTAATGTCCTACCAAGTTTTTTAATTCCTTTTCAACCCATAATGTAATCTGGCTTTGCTGAATCTTCTCATCTGTTTTTTTTTTTTTTCTCGTCTGTCTTTTAAAATAGCACATAAGTACACTGAAAATATTAGCAAAACAGATAGATTTTAAAAATAAGCCATCAGCAAATTCCATCTGACTCAGTGTTTGCATTTGATTAGGTACATTGATCTCGAAAAACAGAAGGACCAGCTGAAGAGCATTCCCCTCAGAGTCTATACCGAGGACATGGGGAATTGTGTTCACGTAAGTGTTTGTAAGCAAGAAAATTCAATTCCAAGTCCCTGCATTAAAGCAGAATAGCATGGATAAAAAGAGAGACTGACAGGCAGACAGGTAGTGTATGAGCTATGGAAGGCAGGCATTTAGAAATGCCATAGGGGAAAAGTGCATTTTCCTAGGAATATCTATGTCTTTTTATATATGAAAAGTAAACCCTAGAGAAAATGAAGCAAGAGAAATTGATATTAACTACAATATATGACATTTATGCTTGGAAACAACGCTGCTTGTCAGATGTCTCCTCCCTCTGGCATGAATGTTTCTCTGAATCTTGTTAGTAGCAGCTGAAGAGACTTGTAGTAAAGCTGTTTCCACGAAGAGGTATTTTCAATTATTATTAAGCATATTTTTCCAAATTGTCACTTCTGAAGGAGAAAGCGGTTTTGAAAAGTTTACACTTTGAGTTTTTATGGATGGAATTTCTCAAGCTAATCAGTGGATGATCTGGGAAAGTTGGCATTTTTAAGGGATCAGCATTTTCGTCCTTATAGTTTTCTCACATTGGTCAGATAAACATTAAGAGTTTAACCCCATTTATTAGGTATAATGGATGACTGCTATTGTAGCACAAGAGCCAGTATGTTATCAAAGATGAATAAGATGGAAACTTGTGGATATTTTTATGATACTACGGACTATCATACTTCACAGCAGCTCTAGATCACACAGAATAGTTTTGTTTGTAGAAAAATATATAGTGCAAAATCGTTATGTTTTGACCAAAAGCAAAAGTTATGGAAATATTATGACAAATACCTGAATGCCAGATGATCACTGCTTGAGGGACATATTCAAATTTTGCTGGTATGAAAGAAGAGAGGTCTTCTGTAGCAAAGTAGAAAAAAACAAAAGGAAACATTGTTTCTGCCTGCTTTGATGCAGTTGTTGTGGCAGTTGGTTACATTTAGGATTTTCATGGAAAAACCCTTGAATTCTTTTAGCATCTTCTTCTCAGTGTATGGAAAGTGTGTGCTTGGAAAGGACTGGTGTCCCACTCTCATTTTGGAAAAGACAAAAGATGTGGTCAGGTTGGGTGCTCTGTTTTTGTCGTTAGTACCCTGGGAAAGTCAAGGAGGAGGTGACACACTCTGTCCTTTGCTCTCTGAAGTAGATTTCATGGTTAGAGTCTCTTTCCAGGGCCCTGCTTCCAGAGTTACTCACCCAAATAAGAATGCGTGTATGGCAAGTATTGCCTTCGTCCTGTGGTTCTGCACAACCTGTCAGTGAATTCTGCTGAAAGGCAACAAAACAGCCATATTTTCAGTTTTGTCTATTTATTTTGTTATTTGTTTACTAGCCAAAGAGTGTTATCTGCTGAAATTCATTTTGTTTTGTCTACCAGAAAGGAATGCAGGAAAAATACACTTAATATAATTACACTTATAGTTACAATTATAATTACATATGTGCCTAGTACCAAGAAAAAACATTATCTTAGAAACTAGGTAGTTGGGAGGATAGATTCTTCACTTTGCAAAAGACTCCATGAGAGTGGGGGTTTTTAAAAAATTAAATGAAAGTGTTTTTAAACTTTAAAAAATAATAGAAACCTATATTGAAATTAAGTCTTAAGTTAAATCCCAGTATGTCATAGGTAACATACCTATGATACTCTAGTAGAAGACAGACACTGAATTGTGTCCTCCAAACCCTCCATGTTGGTCTCCGAGACAATTTTGCACAATCCTTGGGGCTATAAGGAGTACAATTTGAAATTAATGCATTTAAAATACTTTTTTAATAATAAAATTTATTTAACAACCACTTTTAGAGGCAATTTGTCATGTCAAGTAATTTGCTCATAGGAAAGAAATACTATTAATGGAAGGACAAGTGATGAATTATCAGTGGATTTCACTTAGCTTTATTTTTATGTCTTAAAAAAAATTGTATTTCCATTTCTGCTACTTATTTGTGCATCTCAAGCCCTCTCTATCAAAGACATAGCCCTGATAACTGAATTCTTGTAATTATCATATATGAAACTTATGTATATAGCAAAAATATTTCTTTTTTGATAACATAACATTATTTTATATTTAAATAATTAATGTCTTTTGGAATTTAGCAACCTCTGTAGATATCTAAGAATCTTGCTAACTCCTTTTTTGCTTTTTGCAAATTGTCTTTTTAAGTACCAGTTCTCACTGTAGTTTAACACAGAGCTATCATGGATAGATTATAGATAGATTCTATGGCAGAGTTGGTAATAGAATTGAGCTTTTTAAAATTTTCAGTTCTTTCTCCTGGAGTCATTTGTTTTAAATCCTCTAAAGATTTCAACAATGAAAATCTTAGTAGCCACAGTGTCTGACACATAGAAAGTACTCAATAAATAGTGGTTTCTAAAAATTCTAAGCTTTAAATGCTTTTTTTGTAACCAATTACTCTCCAGATTTTACCTAAATGGACTTTATACCATGCAAAGGAATAAAACCCTATACTGTGAAAACAATACTGAGGAAAAAAAAATAGAGATTAAGCTTCTCCCTTCTTTTATTACTCATTACATTATGGAATCACAATTATCAAAATGAGGCAGTGGACCAGCCTCAATAATTCTTCTTTTTTTTGCTTGATTGGGAGCTGGATCCCTGTACTCTCTTGCTGAAATATATTTAGTATATTTAGTCTTTTTCTCGCTTAATCTCTTATATTTTGTGGGCCACACATCTTTTAATTTAAGAGAATTTTTTATTAGAAAGCATAATTTATAAGGGAATAAATGTAAATTATAATCAATTGTGTTCTACTTAAGTCTTGTGATTTACTCCTTTTATAAGAAATTAAAATGTGTCTTTGGATACTCATTTGACAGTAATTATTTCTTCACCTGATTTAAAAATCTTTATTTATAGCTGTATTTCTTATTTCTTTTTTCCTACAGTATAAAACTATGACAGTAAAGAATACAGCTACGGCAAATGAAGTTATCCACAAGTTACTTTCAGTGCTGCGGTAACCGTAAGTTACTCTGCTAGATAATCTTAATTAAAAACTAACATTGATCCTTTAAATTCTTGGAACTATTATCCCTTTTATCATAAGACAGCTGACTATTAGAGATACCAATCATATTTTATTCCCCAAAATGTAGAAATTAAGGACAGTAAGCTTTAGTATTAGCTTAATATGTGGGTGCTGTTCTTCTCTTATTTTAAAACCTATGTGAACTGAAAAGCATAATGAGATTGGACTGTAATTTTAAATGATAATTGCATTTTTATTGTGTATACTATATACCAACACAAAACATGTTTTGGTATAAGATTCTTAATAAAGTTTCAACCTCCTCTCCTTCTTACTTGACACTATTCGACTTCTCCTCCCCTATCTAAATATCCTGTTATTATCCCAAGACTCAATCAGTCTGAGAATGATGAATTCTCAAGGATGTGCTTGGTAGTAGAATTTTTACATAAAGTCACATTGGCTGGCTACGGGACCTGAGAATGACATGGCTAGTACCTCTAATGAATTGGTAAATAAAAAGACAACCTTTGAATTAGATCATGGATTTGAAGAGCTTTAATGTAAACACCACACTCTTCCCTGTTTTGCTTTTAGCTTCTCCCTTTCTGTTTTCTGTGATAAGAGGTGAGTTTTTTTGAAATTTTAGTAGTGGAGTGGATTGGAATGTTTGAAGATGAGGTAGAGGAGAGAGAACTGGAAGGTTCTTCTCATTGTTTCCCTACCAGTTATATAAACACCATACAATGAGTATTTTTATTAAAGGGAGTGACTTACCAAAGGATGGAAACTCCGGGAAGCACTTTGAACACACTATTTCTTGAATGAGAGTCTCTATAAATATTAAAGTACAGTATTACTATTATGTGACATACATATTTAAGACATGTAATAATATTATAAATTGTATTTAGATTTGCTTGTACACAGTGCTGTGGTGAGCCCTTAAGAACTCAGGGTAACCAAAATTTTAAATAAGAAACGTGGTTTCTTTATTAAATTTACTAACTTATTTTAAATGGAATTAAATGTATATGCACTGAGTAAAGCAGGCATGTCTGCATTGATTTCTAACCTTTATGCGTATTTTTTGGAAGAGAGTGATAGTAGTTTTAGGGGTAGGAAGGGAGATTAATGATATGATTCATTTTCTCATCTATGACTTTCCTTTGGATAAAATATCAAGCTGCCCAAACCAAACAAAAATTCTATTAATTTAGTTAGTAATTGAGGCTATTTGGTTATACCTGTTCTAAGGGATTATTACGATGTTTTGAGATACTATATAAAAACAGGATTTTTGTTAGGTTATTCTTCCTATCACAATAAAAATTTTGGCTAGGGAATGGGGCAAGGATGGAGTGACAGACTGAGTGTTTGGGAGGGGAAGGGGAGTGGTTTGTATGGTATTCTTCATAGCCGGTACCCACCATTATAATCATGGCAGGGCCATGATTTTTAATCAGAAGTATAAAGAAAGGATATGAAATATTGCCAACAGATTTATCTGTTCTAGCTTCATTTAAAAGATTTTTGTTTTATCCCTCCTACAGGATTCAGCAAAATCTGTATGATGTAGTGTTATTTCTTTCAAGGAGGATTTATAGTGTTGCTAGGTTACAATTCTGCTAGTGAACAATTTTATTTTTGTCCCTGACTGGGACTGTTCCCTAGTTAGAATTCTTGTCCTTTCTGTCCCCGGGACTGGACTTACCCAAACTAAAGCCAATGTAAACTGTGCCAACTACCTATCTCCTCAAAGCCCCTTGGTCATTTGTCTCCTGCTCAGGAGCAGGAAGCTAAAAATCAGCCTTTGATATTTGACTTTTTAGTCACAGACACAGCTTTCTGGATAACAAGGTTGTCTTTGCAGGGGCATGTTAGAAGTTAAGTCCAGTATTCTCTGAGAAGTCCAGAGATATAGCAGAAGTCTGGACTTTAAAGAAGAAATTAGCCTTGTAGAACCAGGGAGTTTGTTCTTCCTTTGTAAAAGGGCCTATGATTTCACGTTCCATGGGCTACCTATATAGTGAAGGCCTGATTCCATTGCCGTTTGTGGATCCGTAGCCATCACTGGAGGGAAAAAGGCAGGGTCCCTCAGTCCCGTATTGGGGAATGAGGAAAGGGAAATTAGTTGTATGAATCAGCACTTCCATCTTCAAAAACCATAACCACCCTCATGAACCTGCTTAGCATTTAGTCTCTAGGATTTTCCTTTCGCAAAGCATAAAAATATCAAAAAATATGTCCTTATTCAAGCCTCAACTGTGAAAGATTTCTTGTGACCTTTAATTCTTTTATCTCCAAGGGTTCTGAGAGAGATTACCAGTTATGTGTCAATTCTGGGAAAGAAGAAACACCATACCCACTCATTGGTAAGTTTTTGCAAAAATTCAAGTAGCATTGATTGTGTTTTAATTATAATTCTAAGTGTCTCAGAGAATTGGTCATATGGTCTTAAACTTAAATACTATTAAATAATCTCATATGGGGGCAAGGGCAACATGCGCAACCTAAACATCTGTACCCCATAATATGCTGAAATAAAAAAATAATAATAATCTCATGATATTCATTTAATGAATTTAATATTAATTTATATTTTATATTAATATTTAATTTTTAATTGATTTAATATTTATTTAATTAATTTAATATTTAATAAATATATATTAAGCATTTACTATGTGCTAGGCAAATAGTTTCTCCTCATTAAAGCAGCACATGGTACAGCTGAGAGGAGAAGTGTAAATTTTCCTCTCTACCTTTTCACTTTACCAACAGACCTATCTTGCCAAACTTTTTAAAAAATTTTTCTGCAAGAAAGCAATATGTATTGGTATTCCTTTTTCATATTTTTCACATTCCCTTTATACATTTATTTTTTATATTCAGTTCTTGAATTTCCTGCTCCCTTTCCTAACTACATGTGGCCTCTGTGGAAGGCAATCTCTAATCCAGCCATGCATCTTAATCCACCGATGAGTGTGCAACACCTGCTCTGTGCCCAAATGTGCCCAAATTTAGGCATCATAAAGAAAATGAGATGAACCCATTTGCTGTTTCTCTAGCCAAATTCTCCAGCATTTGTTTGTAGGAATTATTGGTGAATAGGTTACACCTGACCTTATTTAAATCATTTATTTAAAAATGTATTTCTTGATCAGTATTTTATTCAGTGTGGTTAACAGAAATAGAACAATTACAATAAGGGGCAGTATCTGCAGCAAATCTTGAGATGATGACAATGGCAATGATGATGGTGATGATCATTTCTGTTAACAATCTTAAAATGCTTACTACCTGCCAGAGACTGTAAAGAGCATATTATATACATTATCTCACGTAATCCTTTCATTTATCCGCGAGGTCACTGCTGTGTAATTTAGAGTGTTTCAAGCGATCTGAGAAGTCTAAAATCAAACTTTTCTACAAAATGTATATGCTCAGATGTAGAATATAGAAATGCACTTAGTATATGCACAGAACTGAAGATAAAATGAACATCATTTCAGGTTTGTTTTTAATGTCATTTTTGTAAAAGCCAATGAACGACTAAGTCATCATTGAAAATTAAATACTTGTTGCTCCATGAATTAATATAAATGTGTTTGCAGACAGGATTTGTCTTAGGAGTTTTGCAGAGCTTTGCACTGAAGGAATATATGAACGTGTTGGTTTGCATTTCAAATGCTGTCGTACTCGGAAGGGCGTCTCTGAAAGACAGTAGCAGCTGTATCCCACAAGGCCTCACGTTTCTCAGACCTAAAGGTTTGGATTTGCTTTGTAAAGCAAAGCAAATCTGTTAAAAACTACAGGATGAGAGCTGACAATGGAGTGCTCCCCAGAACAGACAGCCACAGACAGCTGCCCGAATGGCTAAAAGCAAGCTCCTATTTAGCAGTCCATACTACCGGTCTCCGTTCACAATAACTTGATAAAGAAAATATGGAGCCAATATATCTCTGTTTAACCCATCTGTTAAGTGATAAATTTACCTTAGAACTTAGAAGTCAATATTTGAAAGATTTTGTAACCATTTGTTCACGTAGGTAGATTTAGTTAAAGGATCTGTAGAAGCCTTTTGAAAATCTGTTAACCTAAGAGGAACTACCTGCTGTTATGTAAATCTGTTAACCCCTGGCAACTAATCACTGTTCCCTGTAAGTTACCATGTAAGACCTCATTTGAGGCCTTTTTGAGGTTCACAGAGAAAATCTAGGCCCCCTAAGATCCTGCTTTGCCCATAATCTTTATAAATTTATATAACTATACCTTTGTGTATTCTTTTATTTTCCATTTTTCTCTATTATTTTCTTATCCCTTGAAGTTCTACCAAAGGGACCCAGTTTTTTGCTGGGAGCTTAGCTACCTCCCTGCAAATACTTAACTGTTCCAATAAAATATATTAACTTAATTAAAAGCTAGGTGGATGGTAATTTTTAGGTTTAAAACAGACAAGCTTCATATTATCTCTTACTAAAAAACAATAGGTCATGATTTTTCCATGAATTAGCAGCAGTTCTTAATTGTACATTGTAATTGTAATGTGCCTTGCAAACCTCAGTTGTGAATTACCAGCTGGGTAGTTTGATAAATTGATTTTGTTTTATCACTGTTATAAACAGAAGCCTTTTTTTGCTCTAATCCCTGGAAGTTGCTATAGTAATTGACATTAATGGAACATTAACATAGTATGCCTGTGCCAGGTGGAAACGAAGAGTAAGAGTTCACTGAATTACATTCAATAATAAGTCAGAAATAGAAGGGAACTTATTCTCTGTACTAAAAAAAATCTATAGCACAATGGTATTTGAGGATTACAATCAGAGGATGTAATTACTTAGAATATTAAAGAGAAAAATCTCCTTGCAGTGAGATGTCCAGGGTTTAGTTTTTCTAGTTTGCAGTTTCTTTTTGCATCTGTTTCTGTGTTTCTGAAGCCCTGCTGTCTTCCTTCTGATTATTGCCTGTGAACACCACCCTCAGAGGGCAGCAGTAGGAGGGAAACATAAATTAGATTAGTCCCAATGCTCTTGAGTAACTCTAATTATGTAACTCATAAAAAGTAGTTAATGTCTTTCAGACAGACATCATGTGGTAGATAATGGTAATGATAGTGATGTTTAATACATGTAGTTCCTTGTTCCTATTATTTAAATAATGTTAGCCACTAATGTCCACTTATTTGATCCTTATAATACTTGTGTGATAGGTAGGATAATTGTTTTAAGTCATAGATTTGAGGCTGAGTGAAAACATAGATTTGCTTAAGATTTATAGAACTAGTTAATGTCAAGGAAAAACTAGAATACCTTTCAAAATTCTTAGATGCTAACCTAGGAGGAGTCAACATTATACAACTCACAAACTGATCTGTGCATTCATTCCAAACAAAATAGTCTTTAAAGGTTTTTCTTTTTTTTTTCTCCCCATCCTCTCTTAAAACTACCTTGGTAGGACCACGTGCATTATGCAGGGGTCTCAAACTGTAAGCATGGACATCATTATTCAGTCAACAAAAGGATTCTTTATACCACAAGTGCCAGGAGTAAATTGTAGTGTGTTCTGTTTGTTTCACACATGGTCACAGCACCGGTCAGTCTAAAGTTTACATTGATATTTTTTTATGTAGGGCATGAATATCCCAATGGGATTAAAATGAGCCATCTTCAAAACACTGCACTCCCAACACTGGGATCAAAGGACTCTACCACCTTTTTCAACTCCCAAGAGGGCTTCGTGATGGAAGAGCTGCCAGGAGAAATGCAGTGCCAATTCATCCTAAAGCCCAGATTTTTGGCTACAGCCCAGAAACTGAGAGGTGAGTTGCTTTTTCTCCTTTATAGAATCTTCTTTAAGCAAAAGTTTTCATTTCTCAACATCAATTTAGTATAAAGGCAAAGACTCAGACTTCTAGCCAGATGAGGTATTTTTTCTTTGGAATTTGCTAAGTGTTTTGAAAGGAAATATGAGGTTTTAGAGGAAGATTGTTTTATAAATTAGCAATGGGTGTGACCGGCTTATAAACAGCAGCTAGTAGCAGCACAATCTGTCCCTTTTTTCTTCACTATTCTGTTCCCTTTAACCTTCTGCCTACTTCATAGTCAAAGGCACCAGACCATGCTGCAGGTGCCTCTACAGTAATTTCTGTGGAAGTCTCTTCTTAGCCTACTAATCTAATATGAATTTCCTGTGAATATAATAAAGACTCTCAAATGCTAAAAGTGGCCAGGCGCAGTGACTCACTCCTGTAATCCTAGCACTCTGGGAGGCCAAGGTGGGAGGGTCGGTCAAGGTCAGGAGTTCAAAGCCAGCCTGAGCAAGAGTGAGACCCATCTCTACTAAAAATAGAAAGAAATTAGCTGGACAACTAAAAATATATAGAAAAAATTAACTGGGCATGGGGGTGCATGGCTGTAGTCCCAGCTACTCGGGAGGCTGAGGCAGAAGGATTGCTTGAGCCCATGAGTCTGAGGTTGCTGTGAGCTAGGCTGACGCCACAGCACTCTAGCCCAGGCAACAGAGCAAGACTCTGTCTCAAAAAAAAAAAAGAAAAAAAAAAAGTCTGAGCAACACCAGTGTAGACCATTAAGAAATAAGCAATCTGCCTATCCAATTGGCAAGGATTAAGAAACAAACCCAATATCCAGCTGTTCACTCAGCACATATCCATTGAGCACCTGTGCTAAGTGCTAAGGCTATAACAGTAAACAAAATAAAGTCCCACTGTCTCTAGTGAGAGAGACGAACCTCAAATAGGGAATTGTAAGGTAGAGAGGAGTTAAGAACAGTTGAGTCCAGGGTGCACACAGCTAGGTATACATCTGGGTGAGCTAACCATGTTTGGGGATCAGAGAAGGATGTCTGGGGGTGTGATGTGTAAACTGAGATCCAGAAGGAAGGGTAGAAATAAGCCAGATGAAAAGTGGGAGGGAAGAGGCATCCAGACAGGGGAAGAGCTTGTAATACATGCCCCTGGGGTGACAGAATAGTAGGTTCAAGAAAATAAAAATGATTAGCAGGGCCTGAGTGTAAGGGACAAGGGGACGAGAGCTCAGGATAAAACTGGAGAGGAAGGCAGGAGCTACCCCCACCTTGTAAATTGGCTTATGGACTTGGGAAAAGAAAGCCTCTGAAGGATTCCAAGTGAGGGCATGGCATGATCAGAACTGCTTTCTAAAATATCGCTCTGGGAGAAGATCCAAGTGGGGGCAAGAGAGGACTATATTTGCACACATATTGCATAAATATGCAGAGACCACCTCTCAAAGATGCATAAGAGATCAGTAAAGTGAATGCCTCGAAGGAGGTGGTCTAGAAGACTGAGGGACGAGAGTCAGGAAACTGACTGGGGGAAACTCATTTTCATGGCAAATCCTTTTGTACTCCTCAAATTGTTTACCACGTGTCAGTGTTTCCAGTTAGAAAGAGTTTAATTAAATGATTACTCTGGCTATCACACAGAAGGTGGACCACAGGGACAGGCAAGAGTAGGTACAAGTTTCAGAAAATCAATTGCATGGAAAAGTCTTCGTGACTTATCCCTAAGGGAAGAACAATAAAATAGCACTGTACATTTTAATTTTAATTTGCACACACAGGAAAAAGGCTGGAAAATCACATATTAATCCTAACGTGATGACAGGTGAGCACTGAGATTACAAATGATTTTATTTTCTTCTCCATGTGTTTTTGTTCTCCCCATGTTTTTCTACAGGAACATGTTACAACTTTTAGAATAAGAAAAGAAGGGGGAAAGGAGCATACCTTATGTAGACTGGTCATGCCATCGTCGTCTACCAGCCTGGGGTTGGACCCATGTGAAAGCAGCAGCCGTGCGATTTCAGTGTGCCCACAGTAGCTGGCCCGGTGCAGAGCAGTGGCACCCCCATGGGTTTGGGCATCACAATTAGCTCCACTTTCCAGCAGGAACTGGCACACAGCATAGTGCCCATTGCGGCTGGCATAGTGCTGCAGGGAACAGAGACCAAGGTCAGATAGCAGAAGCCTGGCAGGCCACAAGGGTGCTGGAGTGGAGAGGGCACAGCCCTGCAGTGGGAGGACTGGAATCATCCCAGGTGCCACCTCCAGCAGCCGAGTGGCCTGGGCAAGCTTCTTCATTTCTAACCTCAGCTTCTTCAACTGGAAAATGATCATTCCTGTCTCACAGGATTGTTATGAAAATAAAATTAAATAATTGATGTAATGCTCTTACACTAAT
Organism: Avahi laniger; assembly: GCA_963575035.1. Lineage (NCBI taxonomy): Eukaryota > Metazoa > Chordata > Mammalia > Primates > Indriidae > Avahi > Avahi laniger. Next base: position 2,700 of record CAUYSK010025626.1, on the reverse strand, counting down.
TAAAACAACCCAAGTTCACATGACGTTTAAAAGAGACACTTTGCTAGAAGAAAGGCAGGGAGAAGACAAAAGGTAAACATCAATTCCCCCTTCTCAGAGAGCAGGCATCCTGAGTTAAAGCTTCTCTCTCTTCTGACCGTGTTCCTCCCCAGCTCACCAGAGCAGTGTAGCCAGCGGAGTCAGGCTGACTAGGGTCCGTTGCCTTCTGGATTAAATACTTTACTCGGCCCAGGTCTCCATTCAGGGCTGCCGACCAGATCCCTGCAGAAAGTATCCAAAGTACTGAATAATGCCAGATGAATGGGCACTTTTAATGCTTCCTTTACCTCTTGACCTCCGTTTTCTGAGCATCAGCTATTTTATAAAATGGAGGATATCCGTTCCTTCAACAAATATTAATTGAGCACCTCCTCTGTGCCAAGGACTATTCTAGGTGCTGGTGACATAGCTGTGAACAGGACAGACAAGGGGCTTGTCTAATCAGAACAGTAGGATTAGGCAGACAAAGAAATCCCTTCTTACCACTTCAAACACAGAAATGTTGGATAAAATAATTTTGGGCCAGGTGTGGTGGCTCACACCTGTAATCCCAGCACTTTGGGAGGCCAAGGCAGAAGGATTGCTTGAAAGCAAGCAACACAGCGAGACCCTGTTTCCGTAAGAAAAAATTTAAAAATCAGCTGGGCATGGTAGCACAGGCTTGTAGTCTCAGACACTCCGGAGGCTGAGGCAGGAGGATCACTTGAGCCCAGGAGTTCAACGTTATAATGAGCTATGATCAGGCCACTGCACTCCAGCCTGGGCAATAGAGTAAGATCTTGTCTCTAAGAAAAAAAAAAGAATATAGAGTCAAATTCAAAGCAAGAAAAGGAAATTTCACAAAGTGGAAACCATAGCCAAAGTGGTGAGCAGGTACTGAAGCTGTAGAATCCAAAGGGCACTCGGAACTGGACACACACCTCAGGGGCTTTGGTGCAAATGCTTGAGCAGGGTCCAGAGTGACAGCTCCAGGCCATGTGCATGGCAGGGAGCTAGAGCAAGGCTCTGTGTGCAAAGTTTGGAGGGAGGGAGTGCCATAGTACAGAGGAACTGGGACTAGAGAATCTCTACTCTCCTGCCCTGCAGAGCAGCAAGAAGAAAGCTGCTATGCCTAGGCAATTCATTTATTCAGCAAATGTTTACTTAATACTTACTATGTGTGTGGCACTAGGGATCTTCCATGTTCTACTACCAGAACTGCTATGTTCTAGGCACTAGAGATTAGCCAAGTATAAAAGATTCCCCCCCAGAATTTGGCCTTATAGGGCTTACATTCCAATTAAAGGAGAAAGACAAGAAGCAAGTATATATATATTTGTTTATACACTGTCTAAATAGAAGTACATATATTTGTTATATCTTTATGTATACTGTATAAATATTTTATATATAACGATGTATATATAATTCAGGGGGGTGAGGAGACAGGGTCTCTCTCATTGCCTGGGCTAGAGTGCAGTGGCATCACCATAGCTCACAGTAACCTCAAACTCCTGGGCTCAAGTGATCCTCTTGCCTCAGCTTCCCAAGTAGCTGGGACTACAGGTGTGTGCTACCATGCCCAGCTAATATTTATTTTTTGTAGAGACAGGGTCTCACTATTGCCCAGGCTGGTCTCTAACTCCTGGCCTTAAGCAATCCTCTTGTCTTAGCCTCCTAAAGTGTTAGGATTACAGGAGTGAGCCACCGCACCTGGCCTAATTAAACATACAATTTTATGCACATATTCTATATATTTTATAAAGTAAGTAAGTTGGTGCTAAGTGCTCTAAAGAAAAAGCAGGGAAGAAGAATAAGCAGTGGTCAGGGATAGTCTCTCTGATGAGGTAACATCTGCACAGAAACCTAAAGGAAATTAGAGAAAGCACCACTCAGGTGTGAAAAGAGAGCAAAAACAGAGAAAAACCTAAAAAATGAGATACCCTGACTTATGCAACTTGGAGGTATGGGGCCTATTAGCTGTACATTTGGGAAACAAGAACCCCAAGCTAAGAATTTGTTACAGTTTGGACTATCATAAAAGCTGATCCAGACAAATGAACCCTATAAGGGCCAGGCAGAGACAACTTAGAAAAATACCCTATAAAGATGCCTCCAGAAGCCAGCCAAAGTAGTGTGAGAATCTCCCACAAAAGAGGATCCCCTCATCAGCTCAAAGAAAAAAAAATTACAAAACAAGAAGTAATCTACTGCCATAAGGTGACAGCAAAAATACAAACGGGAAAATGCACGCCTCATAAATTAGCCCTTATAGCACAACCTAAAAAAGACTTTAAAACAATGTTTAATGTATTCACAAAGACAGAGAAATAGACTTCACAAATCAACGGAACATTAAGAAAAAAAAAAAAGGCAGATCTGAAACAGAAAAGTCAATAAATTAAAAAGTAGAATCTTGGCCGGGCGTGGTGGCTCAAGCCTGTAATCCTAGCTCTCTGGGAGGCCGAGGTGGGTGGATTGTTTGAGCTCAGGAGTTCGAAACCAGCCTGAGCAAGAGCGAGACCCCGTCTCTACTAAAAATAGAAAGAAATTAATTGGACAACTAAAAATGTATAGAAAAAATTAGCCGGGCATGGTGGCACATGCCTGTAGTCCCAGCTACTCGGGAGGCTGAGGCAGGAGGATCGCTTGAGCCCAGGAGTTTGAGGTTGCTGTGAGCTA